>JAODAL010007903.1:0-121740 GCA_025379985.1 Phyllomedusa bahiana | reverse complement strand
TATTTTTCCTAAAAACCTATGTAAAAGAAAGGGGGGTTTGATGGTTGCTATGGGCAACATGGGTTTTAGCCCTAGAGGGTTTTTATACAGTGGCTCTGGGTTTTGCATTTGAATGAAGATGGCCCAAAAAACCAAAATGCCCAAATTTTGCGGGGCTTGGTCAGCTATCCTAAAAACTAATTATTGGTTTGCTAGCGACTTGCAAAAAAAAAGTTATTATTCATTTAAATGTAAGCAGGGGTTTATTAGGTGCATCACTGTTTGATTGCTGGGTATACTGGAAAAATTCCGAAAATGGGGACCCAAATCAACCCAAATTAAAACACGTTCCCCCTATTTGTTATTTTTTTTTGTTCTGTCTGTCCCCGTTCATCTTAGTATAGTATCTGTTCACTTCCTGCTTAAGACCAGGGTTTGCTCTACTTTAGGCAGGGATACACACGGTGCATAAAAGTAATTTTATTCACTTGAAATTTCCACTTTTTCTAATTGAGAGAAACCCTTTTCTTTTTTAAAAATTTTAACCCACTGAATAAGGGTCCTTATGCTTTTTGGTGTGCCCCAGAGGAATGTGGCGGAATGGTTTTGGGCATGCCCCCCATGCAGGGTTTTTCGGACTTTTTTTCGGGCGGTTTGCATTTTGCAGACTGCCTGAAAAACGGCCAAAAATGAGCACAATGGTGCTTATGGAAAACCCCGTGAGAAGCCCCTGCACGGGTTTTCCGCCGGCGGTTTTTTTACCCGCGGCCCGGCCCGCAAAACATTCAACAAGCACTTTTTTCATCGGGTTTTTGGACGGAACCTGTGCTTTGAAGTAAAGGGGGAGGGCTTTTCTCCATCAAGGGGGGAAAAAGGAAAAAAGCCCCCCCCCACCCCCGTGGTGTGGGGACGGCCCCCAAAACAGGCAAATAGGGGGGGGGGTTTAAACGCCCGGTGTTTTGCCCTTGCAGTGGGGACGCACCCTAGACCAGGCTGGACTGGGCCGCCGGGGGACCGGGGGGAACCCTCGGGGGGCCCCCCCCCGAGCCGCTGTGGGCCCGGGAAAGGCGTGCCACGTCCCCGGGGCCCCGGCCCGCGACCCCGGTCAGGGACGCCGGGCCCGTTGCCGGCGCCAAGACCGGCCCGGGATTTGGGGGGACTAATGTCCCGGCTCCGGGGGCCACCCGGTGTCAGCGGAGCACAGCGCCACTGCAGGGGGGGCCCTGGTACGGGGGGGGGCCCGGGCTAAAAAGGGGGTCCTGGGGGGGGCCCAAAAGGGGGGGGGGGGGGGCCCGGGGCTAAAAGGGGGGGCCCCTGACTAAAGGTGGCCCTTGGTTTCAAGGGGGCCCATGGCTACAGGGGGCCCTGACAAAAGGTGGTCCGGTACAAGGGGGCCCTGGCTAAGGGGGGGCCCTGACTAAAGGGGGCCTGGTTTAAGGGGGCCCTGACAAAGGGGGGCCCCTGGAAAAGGGGGGGGGGTCCCTGGCTAAAAAGGGGGGGGTGCGGGTTTTAAAAGGGGGCCCTGGTAAAAAGGGGGGCCCTGCTAAAGGGGGGGCCCCCTGGCTAAAGGGGGGCCCTGATATAGGTGGTCCCTGGTACGGGGCCCTGACAAAAGGGGGGTCCCTGGCTAAAGGGGGGGCCTGAAAAATGGGTCCCTAACTACAAGGGGGGCCCCTGGCTCAAGGTGGGGGGGGGGGGGGGGACCCTGATAAAAGGGGTCCTGGCTAAAAGGCGGTCCCTGGCTCAAGGGGTCCGGGATAAAGGGGGGGGCTGGTTACAAAGGGGCCCCCGGCTACAAGGGGGGTCCTGACTAAAAGGGGGGGGACTGACTACAAGGGTGGACCTGAAAGGGGGGGGCCCTGGTCAAGGGGGGGGGGGCCCACTAAAAAAAGGGGGCCCCTGTTAAAAAGGGGGGGGGGGGGGGGGCCTGGCTACAAGGGGGGCCCGACTCAAGGGGGTCCCGGGAAATAAAGGGGGGGGGGTTTTCCCTGACTCAAGGGGGTCCTGGCTACAAGGGGGGCCCTACTAAAGGGGGTCCCTGGTAAAAAGGGGGGGCCCCTGGCTAAAAGGGGGGGGCCCCCCCCCCTGACTTTCAAGGGGGGTCCTGGCTACAAAGGGGTCATGGCTACAGGGGGGCCCTGATACAAAAGGGGCCCTCCTACAAGGGGTGATGGCACAAGGGAGCCCTGGCTAAAAAGGGGGGCCCTATTAAAGGGGGTCCTGGCTATAAGGGGGGGCCCCTGACTACAACGGGGCCCCTGATCAAGGGGGTCCCTGGCTTAAAGGGGGCCCCTGGCTAAAAGGGGGGGCCCCTAGACGGGGGGGTCCCGGCTAAAGGGGGGTCCTGATACAAGGGGGTTTCTGGTAAAAGGGGGTCACTGGTAAAAGGGGGGCCCCTGCTAAAAAAGGGGCCCTCATAAAAGGTGTCATGGCTACAAAGGGGGTCCCTGGCTACAAAGGGGGGCCCTGACAAAAAAAGGGGTCCTGGCTACAAAGGTGGTCCCTGCTAAAAAGGGGGTTGATACAAGGGGGGCCCCTGTAAAAGGGGGGGGCCTGGTACCTAAAGGGGGGCCGGATCAAGGGGGGGCCCTGCTCCCTAAGGGGGGCCCTGCTACAAGGGGGCCCCCTGGTACCAAAGGGGAAAGCTTTGACTCCTACAGGGGGGCCCTGATAAAAAGGGGGCCGGGTACCTAAATCTAAAGGGGCCTGATACCTACACGTAGAAAAAGGGGGGGGCCCTGACTTCCTGCCACTAGCTAAGGAGGCCCTAATACTGTATACTACCAAAAGGGACCCAAAACGCCTGCGAATCCTAAAAGGGGCCTTTAAATGCCTGTTTACTTAATGGGAACCCTAATGCCTGTATATACCTAAAGGGGGTTAAATGCTTGCAGCCCTTTTAAAGGGGACCTTAACTACCTACGCACCTTAAATGGAGAAACCACCTACCCACAGATGGGGCCTTGTATTTGCCCACCCACCAGGGGCTTGTTACCTAAATGGTAATATAAAATTTAGAGGGGCAGCCTAGTTGTGCATTATCTCCCGAGGGTTAGTCCTCCCCACCCCCCAACCCCCTTTGGATACTAGGCCTCAAGTTATGGTTGTACCGCTTCCCACCCCGGGAAGTTTTCAGAGGTGGGAATAGTAAAGAGGTGTGGAAAATTGGGGATTCTAAAAATATTTGTGTTAATTTTTGCAGGGGTGAGCTGTGGCCGGGAAAGTCATCTTTATGGTGCGGAATGAGCAAAGAAAAGGGAAAAAAAAACGACTCGAAAGGAAGCTCATCAGATAGGACGTCTCCCGGGGAGTCCCTGATTTTCTTTTTTTGGATCAGTGCGTATTCACTGTAAGTGATGTGACTTGGTGGTGTTGACCTTTTGGGCTCTATATGGTGGTGGGTGGTTATATGAGCTGGTGTTGTCACTATTGGTCTCTTATGGCGTGTTGTAGGTTTACCTGAGCTGGGGTGTGACCCCCTATGTGTTCTATATGGCAGGTTTTAGGTTTTACTGAGTGGTGCTGCCACTTTTGCTTTTTATTGCGGGTTGTGGTTTTACCTGAAGTGGTGTCCCTTTTGACCTCTTTGGTCTCTTATGGGGGGTTGTAGGTTATAACTGAGCTGGTTCTGACCTCTATGTGGTCTCTATAAAGGAAATTTGTAGGTTATACCTGAGTTCTGTTGCATATGTGGGGCTCATTTGGCGGGTTGTAGGTTATTCTGAGTGGTGTTGATGTTATGTGGCTCCTTTGGGTGTTGTAGGTTTACCCGGCTGGTGTTGACCCCTATGGTCTTTAGGGGTGTTGTCGGTTATACCTGGCCGGGGGTTTTTACCTCTATGTGGTCTTATTGGGGGGGTTTTTTAGGTTTATCGGGCACCCGGGTTTTAATGCCAGCGTAATGTGTCCTGATTGGGCCCTGTGTAGGGTTAGACTTTTACTTTTTTGCTGGTGTTTATTTTTGAAAGGGGGTGAGGTGTAGCCCAAAGGGAAAATGGAGGGGGGTATTGTTATGGGGGAGGGGGGTTTTTTTATGTGGGTGAAGGGGGATATTGTTTGTGGGGGGAGGGGATTTGTATGTGGGTGGAGGGGTATTTTTGGGGGGGGGGATATGTATGTGGGTGGAGGGGGTATTTTATGTGGGTGGAGGGGGTATTTATGTGGGGGGGAGATATTGTATGTGGGTGGAGGGGGGTATTGTATGTGGGGGGAGGAAAGGAGGGGGGGGGGTTTTTGTTGGGGGGGGGGGGTGGGGGGGGAATTTGTTTGTGGGTGGAGGGGGATATTGTATGTGGGTGGAGGGGGATTTGTATTGGGTGGAGGGGGTTTTTGTTTGGGTGGAGGGGATATTGTATGTGGGTGGAGGGGATATTGTATGTGGGGGAGGGGGGGGGGGAGGGGGATGGATGGAGCTATTAGCCTGTGTTATGATATGTTAGACTGTGACATATGTGTGATTCTTTTATTGTATCACAAAAAACAGTTCTGTTTGACATGATTATGGGTAAATGGGCGCGATTATGTCCCAGAGGGGTAAATTTTCATGTAGTGGGTGGGCCCCCAAGATAAACCCCTGTGGGCCCCAGACCCCCCAGTCCGACACTGCCTAAGACTCCAGCCTGAGACGTGATGTTGGCTAGTTTGTTGTCCTGGTTTGTTTTGTCTTGAAGCATAGTGAACTGAATGAGAGTATGAGAAATGGGGTCTGGTAAGGAAGGGTACCTTAAAATGCGCAAAGTGGCAGTGATCCCTTACCTTTGTACATACTGAAAATTGTATTACATATTAATTAAAGGGTTGTTGTGTAAAGTGATGAGAAGCAGTGGGAAGACAACACTAATCTAAAATGTTGGTTCTCTCTGAACTGTGAAAAAGGACAAAAGCTAAAGATGTGTTTCCATAAGTGCCTTTCCGTGCTGCAGGTCAGCTTGTAGCTTGCTTTCAGCCAACGATAGTAAACCGGGAGTTTCTTTCAAGTGAATATACTTGGGAGAGGCAGCAAAGCAGACAGAAAGAGACAAAAAGCAAGAGGCAATGTATAAGAGGCCTGCATAGTAGCTGTAGGGTGGTCCCCAAAATTAAAATCGTGGGGTTTCCAGAAAAAAATTTCCCAAGGCCCCCCCAGTCTCAGGATTCAGAAAATGGAGAGGCCCAAAAGTTTTGCCCCCGTCCTCCCATTCATATCTTGGGAGTGAAATACCCAAGCACACTTGCTTGGTAAGTTGGAACCCCCATAGGAAAAATAAAGAGGGGGAAGGGAAGACCATCCCCCTTTCCCCTGGAAGTTTGTTCAAAAAGGCTAACCTGCAGGGCAAAAAAAGTGCTGAAGGAAACACTCCTTTAAGTTTGTTTTTTCACTCAAAATGAAAGGGGGAATTTTTTAAAATATATTTTATGGTTCTTGACATGTCCTGTCGGCTGGAAAGTGTCCAACTGAGTTCTCCCTTTTTGAGGTACAGATATGTGCATTCCTTAATAACCTGATATCTGAATACTTTCTGTGTGCAGCACCAAAAATCACAAAACTTTGAAACATATTTTAACTTGATCATATAACTTTTAGGGTAAGTTCCCACAGCTTAATTGCGGAGTACGTAGGGTGTTGCGAGGGAGCTGATCACGCTTACTCCCTGAACGGGGGGAAAAGGCAGCCCCTGGCCCCTAGAATGCTTACTCGCGGCAGAAAAGGGGACTGCTGAGCGGATTTTCTATTGAAGTCTACCAGGATGGTTGACAGTCGCTTTACAGGCGGCTTTCAAATCCGAAAACAGTCTGTAAATCCGACCGAAAATCCTGCTGTGCGGAAAAGCCCTATTAGTTTGCATATAAGCCATTGTACTTATTACAATTGCTCACAATTACTTGTGGATTGCTAAAGAGATAGGGGTTCAAATATTGTTCTTGCACAAGCGCCCACTGTCTTGGCTTCTGGTATCTAATGAGGCTGCAACACAGAAGTTACAGAGGTGTTCACCTCTCATACATTGATGGCATATTGAAAAAATACGCCATCACTGTGTAATAGATGCTGCTCACAGAGGTGGGACTTGTCTTGGGAACATTCAGAACGGAGAATAGGTCACACTTGGACACTAATACTATTCTGTTCTACTGTATGTGACTTCCAAATACAACCAAGCCTCAGTGCTGTGACAGACTAATATACTCCCCATAAAGATCAAAAGGCCCAATTTCTCGTAGATTAAGAATTCTTGCCAACTGTTGTCCCAATAAGTATAGACACAGGTTAACAGGTCCAGACATTAGTAAATGTGCTTTACTTTCCAGACCAAAGTCAGAATACTGGTCAATAAGACATAATGCTGTAATGGTAAGTTCACACAACAAATTATAACGAGGAATTCAATGTTGATTCCGCAATGAATTCCTAATTTCAAAAATCCTTGTATACTCCACAGGCTGTTAACAGATTTACAATTCCATTTTCCATTGCAATGGGGCTGACCTGTATCAGAATCCTCAAAAGAATCGCATGAGCCAAGCCTAACAGTATGCAGTAATTTAACACTTTCCTGCCCACAGTATGCTGTATGCACTACATTATATATGCAATTATTCTTCACTGTTCCAGTGTTAAATTAGAAAGGACCTGAAGCGTAATTAACCAATATGTAATATGTCCTATCTGATACAGATAATATTTAGAAGGCAGGCTTAGCCATATGTGATTGCATCTGTTTTATACTGTTCCATCTTGCTATGCTTCCCAGTGCACACTATCTATTGATGGGTCTTGTGCTCCTGAAGGTGGCGCTCATGAGCTAAATGTTATACTTTTTTAATATATGCAAAGCTAACATATAACACTAAAGAGTCATAACATACCATCACTTTAAATGGAACACCAAATTTACAGGCATGGTTTTACAATGTGCACTCAGGCTACCTGTTTACTAGGTCAGTGTTGACACAGCAGCTGCATATAATTCTTTATGATCACTGAAATATAGGAAGGCACAAGGACTGATTACCTTAAATCCCAGGTGATTTCCCACAATTCTATGCAGTTAAAGAATTGAGGCTTTATTTACATGTACCTAAAATCCAGATGAAATAAGGCTGTGGAAAAGAATAAAAATATTTCCTTCGTTTTTGAGTGGACTATTGATCAGGAGAATAAATTCTGTATATTATTTTATATATTATAAATATATATATATATATATATATATTTAAAATATATTTTTATATATATATTATATAAAGACAAAGGAAAAACAAGGGGGCGCACATGGTGAAGTACGTTTGGTAGAAGTATCACAGTTGAGTATTTAATCTACTCACCAATTTCTTATCTACTCACCGATTCACACCTGAGGAATCGTTTGATAAACGCGAAATGCGGTGGATTTACTTGATTTTAAATAGTGTTAGATTGTCTGAGGTTATTTCCCTAGCCTTTATAGAATAATAAAGTAATTTTCTGGATTTCCCTGCCTGCAATTTGGCAAATTTCCTGGATACACATGTGCCCCCGCTTCCACATCTTCTTTCTTCCTTACTTATTATATATACAGGGCCCGGGAACCTGGAACCGGGGACGCCGGGCGGAAAACCCGGGGGCCACGCAGCCGGGACACATGTGGGCCTCGCGAACAAGTCTATTTCATTTTGGCTGGCACTGCTCACTTTACAGCACGGCACCGCGGAGGGAAGCAGCCGCCGCGATGGGCTGCTAAGGCAGTGCTATGCGGGCCGGCACTTTGACATGTGGCCGCAGATGAGCCGCAGCAGGACATACAGCACAAGGGCCTGAGGCAGCCGCACTTTGGAAATTTGCTCCACAAGTTAAGATAACATAGAGGCGGGCTGCGGCCACTACAAAGGGCCGGCCGCTGCGTCACAACTGAGGGCTGCCGCAGTGAGCAGGGATGCTCCGCAGCGGCCAGAGACACCTGCAACTATATAATTCTGGCTGCGGCCACTACAGAGGGTCCGCCGGCCGCTGCACCCACAACTGAGGGCCGCAGTGAGCTGGGATGCTCCGCAGCGGCTGTAGCCAGTCTGTACTGGCTGGCCAGACTGGGCGATGCCGTGGTCACACGTCAGGAGGCAGGGCAGGACGTGCACGGAGGGAGGGAGGAGTGGAGGCCAGCTAGCTCCCAGTGAACAATAGAGATGTTCACTGGCTCCACCTCCCCGGTCCTCCAGCCTTACCCACGCTGAAAGCGCCTCTGCCTCTCCAGGGAGCCGGCTCTGCTGCTGCAGTTGTTACTCCAATAGTAAGTACATGGTTCGCTTCACTACTTGGGTCTTGTCACTTGTCAGCCTGGTAGCAGGAAGGCAAGGCCTAAGGGAAGTAGGTACATAGCTACCAACCTCTCTTGGGCCTTGTTCTCCTACCTACCTCCATTGGTGCCCATTCTCCTACATACCTCCATTGGTGCCTGCCCTCCCACGTACCTCCCTTGGTGCCCATTCTCCTACATACCCCCCTTGTTGCCCATTCTCCTACCTCCCTCCCTTGGTGTCCCTTTACCTACCTACCCCCCTTGGTGCCCAATCTCCTCCAGACCTCCTAACCTGCCTGCCCGCCAACATACCTCCCTAGGCGCCCGCCCACCTACGTACCTCCCTATACAGTACATTACATTATGTGAGACCTACCCCATTGATTCCCAGCCACTGCCACCTGGAACCTGGTCAAAAGTTCTCAGGCATGGTCAGCTTGCAGCTAGCTTAGAGCAAGCTTTTGTCTCAAGACTTTGCTTTGTGGGAACACCCCTTTAACACCCAAATTGCATACCCCAACAAAAATGCTTAAGTTTTTTAATTAACCAAGATTTCACCTGTGTTCTAAATGTAATGATAAAAACACCTGATTTCTACAAAGACACAATATTTAAACCCAGTCAAATAGACAAGAGGAGCAAGAGTAATCACTTTTTTAGATGGGAAACTCACCCTGCCAATAGATACTTGCTATAGATAAGGGCTAAGCAGCAGTGTTGCACGAATAGGTTCCTGTTTGGTTCGACGCTGGTTTAGCCAAAATTGAGAAAAAAATTAGGTTTGAGACATCCTGAATCTGAATTATTTTACACTGATCTTAACCCTAAATTGGTGTTAGTGGTTATATGTGTTTTTACATATAAACTTACCATTTTACTGCCCTTCTTGTCTGGCTTCACTTCCACTCTAACATCACTCCTGGTTGCCACGACGGTAAGTTCATGCATATAAATATGTAGAAAAAACTCTGACCCTAACTCCAACTAGAGTTACGTAAAATTTTTGGCCGATTTTAAACCCAAATCTGAAGCACAACACTAATAAGCAGAAATATGAACTGTGGTTTCATGGGAATGAAAACAGTTTTCCGAGGTTCAATCTCACTGAAAAGGTTGATCACAGAACTAGGTACATGAAGACAATGCCCTTACTATAACAGGATAAAATGTCCAGCTTTTCTGTGCACTGATGACCAGCCCTTATGTTCTGCTCTATACTGTACTATAAAGATAATGTCGCGCAAGAGAAGTTCAGACAGATCATAGTTAAAGACAGGGACGTTACAAAAAGGAATGTGGCGATAGTAGAGCCAGGTGCCTAAGGATCCCAAAAGCTTCTCTGCCAGATATAAAGAAGTCAATATTATACATAACATATGTAGGTGGAGGCCCCTGATATCAATTTTGCATTGCAAAAAAACAGGTGCTTCAAGTTACAACTCTTGCTGTAGAGCTGAAGAGCCACTGCAGTACCATTGTAATGTGGTACCAATAAGTTAATTACTGACTGCCTGTTGCTTATATTGATTAAGCCAAAAGTACTGGAGCCATTGTAAATGAAGTAAACCGTAAAGTCATTGTAGAGTGAAAGAATGGCTATGCAAGGGATTACTGTATTCAGATTGTAATACTGTTAATTCCTGTCACATGACAGTCCCTCTTTGTCTAATAATGAAAGAGTTAATCAGGTCACAGACCCCTTCCACTAAGACTATTTCGGCATTTTCCATAATTATAAGTAATTGCACTAGAGATATTAAAGTTCCCCTTTGTATTAACACAGACCAACTCAATTTCATAGTTTAATATACTAAAAATGGAGTATATAAAAAAAATTAAAATCAAATTTATTTCACTCATTTAGGTATCATGGGGTCAGTTACAGATCAGTGCATAAGCTGATTAAAATCTTTCTATGTGATGATAAATGCAGTATGCTAATTTAATTCAACAGAATGAAGTTTACTGTATGGCCATACGCTTCAGTACAGAGATTAAATGGTTTAGAATATGAAAGACATCAGGGGGTCGTACTTGAAATGTGCAGAGGGAAAAAAAAATAAACCACAAAGAAACTAGATGAGTAGAGTTAAAATTACCAGAAAATTAAACCTCTCAACCACAAAAAAGGCCTTTCATCACACCAAGAATTCTTCACAAGAGCCACATTTGCCAAATATTGATATGCCTGCTAGCATTTCAAAAGGCAGAACAATCTTCCAATGCCATATGGCTGATGGCACACAAAAGCAAGGGAAACACTTAAGTTTCCAAATGCACTAAGATCCAGAAAAAAGTGCAGAATGCAGTTTAGGTCTTTTACACAATATTATAGCTAATATTAATTAATCAATATGTAAAATAAATAACCCCATAACAAAGAAGAAAATATGCCTCTTATGCTGTTGGCTAATGCCAACTAGGACCCAAGGGCTTAGTGTTTATGTTCCCCAGAGCCTTTTCTATGGCCCTTGTGCTGACCACCCTTATTAGAATAGCCGACAATGGAGTCCTTCATAGACTCTCAACAGCCCAAAGAAAATGGGATAGGAACCTTGATTAGGCCCTCTCTCTCCTTTGTCAAGAGCCAGTGCTTGTGCCTGGAGCAATCTATCTTCTAACAATTCAAAATGAAACAAATGTCACTAAAGCACAAAAACTGTAAGAAATTTAAACATTCGACAGATGCAAAAACTTCTAGTATTAAGAGAGAGTAAAGTGAAAAATGGATTGTTAGAATGAGACATGACATTGATGACAGAGGCCGAACCATAGATGGCGCAGAGGTAGCAGCCCAACCCGTCCAGGTCCTGGTGCATAAGAAGAACAAAAGTCCCCACTGATACATAAATAGAACATTGTAGTTGGGGACCCTATTAGAAATTATCATGAACTTCAAGTTACATGTCTACTAGGGTGACAAGTAGTAGTAATTTCATTTGATGCAATAAGACTGAATACACAGTAATTTTGGCTGTTACATCAAGAGAAAAGTTGTAACACGAGTAGGTAAGAAAACAAAATGAACAGGATATGTTCAGGATACACTGTACCCCTTAAATTGTGCTCCCCAGCCAGATGCCGAATAGGCCTCCATGCTAACTACAGTAGCGCCTGCAGGCAACCTCTTCAACGCCCATAGCAAGTAAGCATAGCTTCGTTCCTGTACACATCCAATAAACCTCCTCCAAGGTTGAAACCAGAATAAGCATGCAGTTAGCTATTAGCATATAAAAGGCATGCATTTTGTAGCAGTAACTCTCATTTTAAAACAGCAATCCTCAGTAAAAGGATTACCAAGTCTGTTAAATATGAATCAAGATCTGTTTTCACCAAAGCATCATATTAAACTAGATGTGGTGAAGCTCAGCACTGAAATATTCAAGTCTACAGAGACTGCCAGCTGTACAGTGTATAATATTTCCTTGTGCTTAAGAGGTTAAAACGTCTAGAAAAACTAATAATTGAAAGATCTGTTTTTTTCCCTCTCGACCCTTCAAATAAACCAGCTGCATGAATCCCGCTTGTGAAAAGGGGAGCCTGAATAATTATATTTATGAGCAAATCCTCCTGCATACCAAAATGGATCTGGTTTAGGCAAATGAAATGACACAATATAAATGCAAATTATTATTACGACAATCATTTCCTCAACCTGCCCAATCAATTTAAGAACTGTATAATCTGAACTCACTTCCCATAAACAGTATTATTTTATGATGCTGATTAAAAGTAACAGGAACAATACCTAGAGTTTAATTTGCTCGGGAAAATATACAATGGCACTGGGATATTATAACACAAATCCTTACTTGATATATTCAGGTAGTTACTCTAACCTGGTTAACACTGTGTACTACCTATGACATGAGTGATACGCATTATATCTTAGAAGATTGAAAATCATACATATAATGTATAATTGTATAATGTAAACTAGCATCTGTGATGATCTGAGATTTTACAAACCTTACAGCATATACAAATTTAATGCATATCTTAAAGGGAACCCACCACTAACCATGTCGTCTTGTGTGAAACATGCAGTACATTTCTTTATTCACTTGTATTTTTTTAAACAACTGTTATAGTACCATGTGTTTTGGGTTGTGATCAGTATAATTTGTCAGATTTAAGGAGTTATGTCTGATGAGTGGCTCTGCTCCTACTGTGTGTAATGGACAAACTTCTCCCATACCATGTTTTAGTGACAGGTCCACTTTATGTAATTTTTACCATAGACCAGTGAAGATTTGAAGAGCCCAAGTTGATATGAATCAAATGAATCATCATTTGTACTGCAGTGATACAAGAAAGTTCTTTTTTTCCTTCAGTCATATTTTAAAATTGGATTATGTTCCTAGGTTGACATCTGCATTGGAGGTGCTGTTTGGAGCCATCTAAAGTGACAGAAAAATAGCTCAGCATGCAGCACTGTTTTATCAAACAATGGACATCATTGACGGAAGCCGGACAGACACGATTATAGTTTATAGGGTCAGTTGGGCGCTGTTAGTGTTCGTCATGTAATGGATCCAGCACCATATTTATTTATTTTTTATCTATGACTAAAGCAAAAACTGGAAATAAATAGGTCTGGACTTAGCCATATTTTTTCCTTCTATTGTGCTGTGTGGTATGAAAATAAAATGGTGATATTAAAATCATAAAGATATAGATAAACTCAGTTACTAACTAATTAATGGAATGCTTCCAGTCTATAGTTCAAATGTATGTTAGAGCCTGTCACAACAAGACTATAAAAGCACCAGTAGAACAGGTTGATATCATAGAAGAGGTCTTTCCTCCTCTGCTAGCAAGCTCGGAATACAGCCACAGCATGAAACCAGTGATCTTTCTCATCAGCCAATCAGAAGCACTCATAGACACCATGTGATATCTGTCGATCCTAGAAGTGCTTCCTTTTCCGTCCCCATGTTTAGCACTTTGGGTGGCTATTTGATGGATGTAGTTGTACCCAGTGGTAATTGTACCCAACATTTGACCATAAAGACCATAAAGTTTTATAGCCATCACATTTGGGTATCTTAAAAAAGATGGTACAATAATTAAATGGCATTTTAATTTTGATATGCACAAAAGAGTAACTTCTTTCCTCATAAAAGTGTTTAGGATAGTGCAATAACAATAGTGCATTATCTGCTGATTAACTATCCCTGCTTAACTATCATTTTTTGCTAGATCTGCCAACAAAGATGATACAAGTGTATACAGATCAACTGTTAATTTGCTTTTCAGAGCTACTAGGGCAACCTGATCCATTCTGATAAATTATGTTAAGAAATTTCAAGTTCAGGTTGACATTTATTTAAAAAGCTTGTCACCTGAGCTCATTGCTATAATGTTCTGATCTCAGATGCACAATGCTTGATGATTCTTTTGCTTTTAAAAAATCCTTCAACGAACCACAACTATGGAAACCAAAGTAACAAATATATAAACATATATAATTCCAAATCCTGTGTTAATGCTGTAGGGACCCAAGCCCTGAAGCTGATCAGATCAGTAACACTGGAGGTATCCACACACTGAGATGAACCCCCAAACCACTAAAATGCCACCTTGTTCAAAGCCTAACACTGACTAGGTAACCTTTTCACCATGGCTCTCAAGTTCTTCCTTCTACTTAGGCTGCTTTCACACAGCGCAGTTTTGGTGCAGTTTTATATGCGTCCCAATTAAACTGCCTTTATTACCAGCAGCTTCTTTCACTTATCTAAACTGTTTGGAAAGTGAGTAATCAATAAGGCCACATGTATGAAACTGTTTAGGTCTAAAACTCACTCTTTTGCCCATAGTAACCTATGGGCAAAAAAGTGAGTTTTAGACCTAAACAGGTTCATACATGTGGCCCTTAGTGTCTGTAATCCACAAGACTTCAAACACAGGAATTGATTACTTACTTGAAACACCTTTCTGAACAATTTAGACCAGGGGTTCCCAAACTCCAGTCCTCACACCCCACCAACAGGTCATTTTTTCTGGCTTTCCTTAGCAGTGCACAAGTGATTTAATTTTGCTGCACAGGTGACTTCATTATTGTCAATGCATTCTGTGGGATATCCTGAAAACATGGCCTGTTGGTGGGGCGTGAGGACTGGAGTTGGGGAACCCCTGATTTAGACAACTGGAAGAAGCTTGCTGGTAATTAAGGCAGTTTAATTGGAGTGCAGTTAAAACTGCACCAAAACTGCGCTGTGTGAAAGCACCCTTAAAACTGCACCAAAACTGCGCTGTGTGAAAGCACCCTCAGTCTGTCCATTTCCTTCCATTTAGATGGTGGACTTTATTTTCTAACTATATTCTTCTTTTTTATACTCTTACCCATTCTCTGTGATATTTTCATCTTACTTGCCTCACTCACCAATCCGAATGATAGCCTCCTTATCTAAACGCCTATCAGCTCCCCTCTAAACAGTGTAATGCATAGTCAAGGAAATGTAGTTAATTTGATACTGTATGTTTAGATTCTATCACATCCCAAGTGACTCTGAAATAGATACTGTATTCTAGAAGCCTCTTATACATATTGCAACATGTTATTTCTGTTTATGGACCAACTGCAATAGAAAACACATTTTCTGCTGGTTACTGCAACAAATAATAAATATAGATATTTTGTGCCTGACATAAATCTATTGCATTTAGAAAAGAAAAGCAGACACACATTTTACAGAGGAACCAAGGCAAGTTCCAAATGCAGTTTGAACCCTGTTTCAATGCCAGACAATATTGTACATATAGTTATTACTTACAGAATAGATGGGCACCAAGGGGTTAGCTTAAATGGACAACTGCTTTAAATCCACAGTGGCAATAGAAACTTCACTATCTCCTTATGTCGAGTGGTGCTCAGTCAAGCAGTAAGACTGTAGAGATCCAAAATAGTAGAAGAGAACATGAGGCGGCACTCACCCGTTCAGTATTCAGTTCCTTTATTCACAGCAACGGCATAAAAACAGACCGGGGTGGATGGCCATAGAACACCAACAATTGTTTCGCGCGTACATGCCTTGAGGAAGCGTGTATACGCGCGAAACGATCGTTGGCGTTCTATGGCCATCCATCCCGGTCTGTTTTTATGCCGTTGTTGTGAATAAAGGAACTGAATACTGAACGGGGGAGTGCCGTCTCATGTTCTCTTCTACTATTCTGGAATTGTACATATAGTGCCTTGTCATGTCTTGCTTATCAGTCGGGAGTGCTGTTGCATTGCAAGTTTAACTTTATTGCATAATATCTGCAATACATAGAAATTCAAATCTTTCTTTTTGGGATATAGTGACTACTACAAATATTTTCATTTTAAATGAAAGAATATATTCACAGTAAAGAAACCCATCTGGATCAAAGCAAATCTTTTCAAATCACATCTGTTTCTCTTCTCAGGGAAATCTTTACCAAACACCTCTGGAGAACATTGCGTATAGCTACAGATTATCAGGTTCTCAGAGATAACCTGTTTACAGGCGAAGCCTCAACAGATGATGCGGGGAATGTTTTCCTAATACAAAATTATTTAAATACTCTGTCTCTCACAAAACTAATTTTGTGTACAGGCGTTCTGCTCATAGATGGATTCACCAGAGATGATTCATTAGTTTGGAAGTACAAAAAGGTTTTACCGTATGCAGTAGATCTTCAATTGTTGTTATTTTATTATATATATACTGTATGTATGTATGTATGTATGTAATGTATGTATATATATATATATATATATATTTATATATATACATATATACGTATATACGTATATATATATATATATATATTATATATATATATATATATTATATATATATACACTAGTCGTTATCAATTTATAAAAATAACCAGGTATCAGATGATCTGAGTTTAATACATTAGGTAACCGATTCGCCATATTCACAGAACATTTAAGTTCATGAAATAAGCCTTCCCTGTGACTAGTATTTACATCTACAAGGTAGGAACTGTACAGAACTATGTCTTGGCTGAACCACTAACAACATAAACAGGACAGATTGTTACTGGGACACAGAGAACTCAGTTTACCAAGTAACTGTCTGTTCAAAATATCAGATACAGTATATGTTAACTATATGCTAAATCCAAGAAGCCAAACACAATCTAAAATGTCTACAGTGCATGAAAAGATTGAAGAAATCAGGCGATACTTTTTAGAATGCACTGACACACTGACACACACACCCCAGACAGTCAAAACACTAAAAGCAAGTGACGTGAATAACATAGACTATCTTATGACACTGGCATCTGTTAAGGGATAGGATATATTAGCCAGAAAGTGAAAAAGCAGTTTTTTAAAGGGGTTGTCTCACTACAAAGATTAGATTTCAACATGTAGGGAACATTAAATCAAGACTTTTTCCAAATATATTAGTCTTTTGATGTTACCTTATTTTGGGAATCAGAGAGATTTTATCTGCTTTGAGTGCACACAGGTTTCTCTGGTTATCGTTCTGTTCTCCCTTCCCGATTAGAGAACAGTGAATGATATCACCATGATGGACTTCTGCTTGAGAATAGAGTATGTTATCTCCAACAAACAAAGGCGATTACTTTTGATTGTTTACTTTAAGCTCTTTAACCCCCTGCACATTAGATTAAATCTTCTGAAATTAGAGGAGCTGGGAATGCAGAGCTAATATGCTAATCACTGCTATAGAACTACTCCCAACCTAACCAGGAAGAGTGAGGAATTGTGAATCTGAAACTGCATGTGGCTCTAAGAAATAGCATGATTAGACAACTCCTTTAAGATGATGTTTTGAAAGAAGAAATAGGAAAATGAAGGAATCTGAATGACTCAGACATGAGGCAGATTGTGATTGCGCAAGAGCATAACTAAAATGGCAGGTCCTGTGAGGTGTTCCCACATAATGATTAGTAACTACCACAAGACAACTGGTTAACCAGCGACAAAGTCACAGCTGACACAGGCTCATTGATAGACATGGTGAAGGAAGGCTGGACTACCTGGGCCAGTCCTACAGAAGAGCTAGTGTAGCACAAATTGTTCTGAAAGCTAATGGTACATAGTGCACCACAGCGTATGGAGAAGCTTAGCCACAAACTGGTTACAGTACCCATGCTGATCCATTTTTAATGCCCAAAGTGCATACAATGGACATATGAGCATTAGAATTGAACCATAAAGCAGTGGAAGAAAATAGCCCAGTCGGATGAATCACATTTTCTTTTACATCATATAGACAGGGTGTGTGCAGTGCTTACCTGGGGAAGAGATGGCACCAGGATGCACTGAGGATAAGGATAGTCAGCGGAGAAAATGTAATACTCTGGGCAATGTTTTGCTTGGATTCTTGGCATTCTATAAATGTAATTCTGACATGTTTTCTCTACCAAAACATTTTTGCAGATGAGGTACACTTACAGGAAGGTACCCTACCACATAACAAATATTCTTTACAAATGGTATAAAGAAAACAAAAGAGATCACCTGACCTCTAAATTCCCATGATCTCAATCCAATCGAGCGTCTGTGGGAAGTGATGAAAAGTGAGCTCAATCCTTAGACTACCCACCTCAAAACTGATGGATTTAAGACTTAAAGGATCTCATATTAGCGTCTTTGTGCCAGACAGCTTAGGACTCTTTTATAGTTCTTATGGAGGCCATGTTTTGATGGATTAGACCTGTTCTGGCCACACGAGAGGGGCCTATACAATATTAGGCAGGTGACTTTGGTTTATAGTTATAGCTGAACACTGTGTACTATTGAAAATTAGCTTTAAAGGGGTTGTCTCATTACATTGATTCATCTTACCTCAGTCCTGTTTTCTTGGTTTCACTTTGAATTCAGGGGCCTGTTTACTGGCTTCTACTAGGCTGCAGTAGAAGCCAGGTCTGTAGCTATAGCAAACAGTGCTGGCAGCCCATCAGGAGAGATCAAACAGGTCTGTAGCTATAGTGACCTGAGGAGCTGATACAGCCAATACAAGATGGGATATCTAGGAATAGATAGGACACTATTAATGGACATATATTGCAAAGTGACTTGTTTGTGCAAGATCTTTAATATAAAAAGCCATCCTTATAGTGAGACAACCCCTTTAAGGCAAACCTGCCACATCAGAAATTCTGCTATACATGCAAATTAGAGGAACAAAGGAAATTAATATATATTTTTGCGCAAAATGTCTTTTAAGACACTTTGTTACAAGCTTTTCAGTATTTTATTCAGTATCAAAAATTAAAATTTATGTAGTAAACTAAAAACATTCTCTCTGAGTCTCAGCCAATGTATTTTTTATATGAAGTGCAAAAGTCAAAGCAGTGTAGCACCATTCCACAGTCAGGCATGTAACGCTACAACTTTGTTTTAACTAGGTAGATTTCCTCTGAGATCTCCAGTGCCCTGTTCTTTTACAACGGGATATAAGGAGATTAAAATCATAAACATGAATGGAGATAGGTTTTATGCAGAATGGCTGTAGCAGTCATGTGCCATTGGCTGACATCACTTTTGGAGCACTTATTTCTAAACGGTTGTGCCCGTCAATGACACGTAATTGCAGCAGTGGTGATCAAGACCAGAAGAAAACAGAAGACCAGTGGAGAGTGAGGACGGCACTGCATCTGGGGTGGGAGAGGAGGTGAGTGTAATTTTTTTGGATTTTAAAATGGCAATAGTATGCTAAAAAAAATAATACATTTAACTGTACAACCCCTTTAAAGTCCCATTTCTTATACTCTTGATTTAATTCCGCTCTTAATATTGATGTGTGCTACATGTAGCCAACTGTGAGGCTAAAAGATGATTGTCAACATTAATAGAATGGATAAAGAACTCAGAATTGCTTAATTAAAACTGTTTCTTGGTCCACTGGGCACACGGGGTGTATCGAGATTAGTTAGATTTTCTGAAACCTTCCTTTTATATCTGTTTTTAGTGAGGACCTGCTACAGGGTGGCATTGGCATTATTCTTATTCTGAAAGGCATATGAGGTAAGGTCTGATTACACACAGCTGTTTGAAAGAAACAGAAAACTTTTTTTAATTGTATCCACTGTCTATAACAAGCATACAGTAAGTAAAACAGCTAGTGGGATCTGTCTAGGAGAATTGTTAAGCTATACAGTACAAGCCACCAATTTTCAATTCTGAATTTAGGAATTATTTGAAACCTAATTGGCACATTGAGCACATTAAAAGTTGGTTAACTGCAAGGTGACTTTTTAATGAGAAAGATAACTTTAGACATTTTGAACAGTTTATTTAAATGTAACATGACATTTTTACACATAGCTAAAACTAAATCTGACTTAAATTATAAATGAAAATATCTCCCCTCTTAATGATTTGCGTAAGCTCTACTATATGTCCAGAATTATGACACTGCTGAAGTGTATGTCCACTGCTAGGCAAGTTTGATGTCTTTACAACATGAAATAAGACATCTTCATTTTTCTGCGGAGGTCCATTTTACACACACACTGTACAGTATATAGACAGATAGGGATTTTTTGTTCAGATACCTACTAACTATAGAGTATGTATATTTATGGATTTCTGGGATTGTGTCTACCCATCTCAACCTTCCATCATGGGTTTCTTAGCAAACACTGATGTACAAATGATTACGAATGATCTGACGTGAAACTTGGGTGGCTCTCACCTCCCTTAAACGTGCCTAGAGTTGTGTGGCATTCATCATCCGGTTCCTAAGGGCATTGTTTACAATGAAGCGGACATCAGTGTGTGATGGAGCCAAAGGATGTCCACTTCTTTGCCTTTATGTGACTCTTCCAGTCTCTCTGTATATCTTTTGCAACCTTCTGATAACACTCTGTGACACTCTAAGCTCAGTGGCCACTTCCCTCTAGAGCAGTGTTTCTCAACTCCAGTCCTCAGGACCCACCAACAGGTCAGGTTTTCAGGCTTTCCTCAGTATTGCACAGGTGATTTAATTATGCTGCACAGGTGATATCATTATTGTCAGTGCATTTAGTGGGAGATCCTGAAAACATGACCTGTTGGTGGGTCTTGAGGACTGGATTTGAGAAACAATGCTCTAGAGCATCCTGCTTGCAGTCGCACAATGGCAAGGTATTGTTGATCAATTGTAAGGTGTTGTCTTGGTGTCATGATGAGGAGGACTGTTTAAATCCCAATTAAAACTGATCCTCTAAATTTATTGGGCAATTCAGGGATCAAACACATGTTGTGAGTTTTGCAATTAAGCTCCTTGTTAAAGATCAGCAAGTTGTGCAAGAAGTACTGCAACATTGAACAGTTGGACATGTACATTCCAAAGTTAACAGATGGTCTCATTAAGTTTATTAAAAAAAAAAAATATTAAGAAATTTTGGGAGACATCTATGAAGGAAGGCGCTTCAAAGTGAATTGTCGAGTCTCGTTTTCAGTGTATAATGCGCCTGAATGTATGAAAGTGTTTTTTGTGTGATTATTAATGAGGGATAACGTTTGACGCACCTCACCTATGTGTTAGCCGCATTTTGAAACAGGTGCATTAGTAATGCGCCTAACATGTCTAATGGCTTGGATAGGCTGGAAATAAAAGTCTTTAGAATAGCATGTCAGTAAATAGAAACTATGGTAATGGTTCTGCTTGGTTTACCACAGTTCCCAGCAAGACCTATGCTGTGCTGGTTCTTGCTGCATGTAGAACAAAGGGTGAGAGCAGCAAAAATAAATGTCAAATTTAATGTAGTAAAAATAAAAAATTGTAAAATGTGAACAACAACATCAGTCGGTTATTTAATGTGCAATTAGGGTAGATTTAGATTCTATTAAATTTAAATACATTTTATAGGAGATATTTTTATATTTTTGGGATATTATATATGTTTATATTAATTTTATATGATAACTTTTTTATTAAATTTAAATAATTTAATTTTATATAGTTTGATAATTATCATAAATTACTTTTTATTATTGTACTGGTGTAAGTTGAGAAATATTGGACATTTTTTTCCTTAACAGCAAATCAAGCTCCACTTCGACTCCTCAGACTCAGTTAGACCACATTGAAATTGGTCTGCCTGTCTAAGCAGTAATGCGTCTAGTTTTGCCAAACCACATTCATATATGTGTCTAATCCTACGAATGTGCTGCGACACACCTCCATAACGCCCCCAGAATGCCCCCTCATGTTAGTCGCATTAAAAAGTGTTGAGTCTTACGAACAATGCACCTAACACATTCATTTGGCACATTAGACATCGTAGCCAGCTTACTTTGATGCATTTTATGCCAGAAAAGGGTGAAAAACCCAATCATACATGTCTCCCTTTATGTTTGTCCTCAAATTTCAACCAAAAGCCAAACAGCCCTAACTTTTTGTGAGTAGTGTGTACAGATGTAGCAAAAGATACATTTAAAAGATAATGCACCACAGTATTGTGTCACAGAACGTTTTCTCAACTTATGAATACTTTTGTTTGGCTTTTGTGCTGATCTAAGAACAGATAGCACAGCACACAATTTTATCCCGGTCAATTTAACGGGGTATTCTCACCACATTGATTAGCTTTAAACAATATTACCAAATACATTGCTATTCTGATTTTGCTTTATTTCATAGTAAGAGCAGTTCTTATCTCCTACTTGTGTCACAAGCTTCCCTAAGTTAACGACCAACTCTCTCTGCTATCATTGCTCTGGCAACCTTGTCTGACCATGGTGACATCACTCTCTGCTGTGTGTTATCAGCAGCACATGAGCTTGTTTATCTATGTTACTGACAAACTTTAACCCTTTGGAGCTGTGTAGCCTTGTGCTCTATACTTTAAACCCCTCTATTAGCAATGTCCCTCTAACAGGCTCAGCTATGAATAGCAGAGCTGAAATGTCAGTCACTTTTGCAGAATCACCCCCAATCTTAGCAGGAAGTGGGAGTCTGAAGCTGGTTGCGAAGAACAGACTCTGTGAAACAGCCTGGTGAGAAAACCTCCTTAAACTTTGCTACATAAGTACCTAGCATGGGCCACTGGAAGCACCATATTAGAGCACATGGATTGAAATGTAATAATGTGCCTATTACTTTGCTGCTTTTGCTGTTACAAGGCACATAAAATGATATGAAACTACTGCGTAAGGTTTCAGACAATATCGGTCCTGATACACAGCCATGTTGGATCTGCTGTCAATTGTCTGTTATCATTTAAAATGCACAACAATGTGGGATCCTGCAACACCTGCTTAGACTACCAATATAGGGGGAAGGTTTCTGAGATTCTCAAATGTATAAGAAAAGAATCTAATCCATACATGCCAACTCTCCCATTTTTGGCGGGGGGGTCCCGCTATTTGGTGTCGTCCCCCCGCCCTCGCGGGGGAGTTGGCATTTCTCCCGCCGCCAGCAGGCGCGTGGGGCCCCTTTAAATGGCCGCGGCGCCGGAGTAAGTGGTGCGCTACTCCGGCGCCCCCGGTCCGTTCTCACGGGCGGGTGAAGCGGGCGCAGGGTCCGCTCAACCCGCCCGGTCTCACTGTGCGGGAGGAGGCAGGAGGGAGCGCTCCCTCCCCCTCCTCCCCCTGTATGTCCGGCGTCTGTGCGCGCGGTACACACAGTCAGCGGCACAGGGGAAATGACGCCGCGGCTGCTCTCATTCCCCCTGCGTCGCTGAGGAGATCGGGCAGGAGCCTGGGCCCGGGGCTGCAGGAGCCTGGTCAGGTAAGTGGAATTTATTAGTTTTATTTTTATTAACTACATGGGGGGCTCTGCTTGGCTACAATGGGGGGGGGGTCTACCTGGCTGGCTACAATGGGGCAACTACCTGGCTGGCTACAATGGGGGCAATATCTGGCTGGCACAATGGGGGCAACTACCTGGCTGGGTAATGGGGCAATACCTGGCTGGCTACATGGGGCAACACCTGGTGGCTACTAAGGGGGCAACTACCTGTGGCTACTAAAGGGGCACTACCAAACTGGCTGGCCTTTAAAAGGGGGCACTACCTATCTGGCTGGCTACTAAAGGGGGCACTACCTACCTGGCTGGCTACTAAAGGGGGCAACTACCTGACTACTAAAGGGGGCAACTACCTGCCTATTAAAGGGGGCACTACCTGGCTACAATGGGGGGGGTCTACCTGGCTGGCTAAATGGGGCAATACCTGGCTGCTACAATGGGGGCAAACTACCTGGCTGGCTACAAAAGGGGGCAACTACCAGGCTGGGTACAATGGGGGCAATACTGGCTGGTAAAAAATGGGGGCAACTACCTGGCTTTGGGTACAATGGGGGCAATACCTGGCTGGCTACTAACGGGGGCAACTACTGGCTGCCTACTAAAGGGGCACTACCTACCTGGCTGGCTAAATAATGGGGGCTCTACCTACCTTGCTACTAATGGGGTCAACTACCTGACTAAATAAAGGGGGCAACTTTCCGGACTATTAAAGGGGCACTACCTGGCTACAAAGGGGCAACTACCTGGCTAACAAAGGGGGGCATCTTTCCTATCTAACAGAGGGGCATCTACCTTGCTACAAGGGGGCATCTACCTGCCTGTAAGGGGCACTACCTGGTTATGGGGGGCTACTACCTGGCTCTAAGGGCATCTACCTGGCTTTCTTCCAAAGCCATTATGTAGTTAGGCGGAGTGGGTGTGGCTTTTTGAAGGGGCGTGGCACACAAAAAGATGGGCGTCGTCCATGCAAATTTTTGATCTCCTGCTTTTCCATTTTCAAAAGTTGGCAACTATGATCTAATCAAAGTCCATTTTGTTTTAATATCAAATCTTCTCATTTTCCGTCAGATTCTATGCTGTGTGACCTTACAAAAAAAGCTGACTTTAGATGCTCTAGCAATGTACAGGCGGCGGTGACAGCATACATATGTTTGGTTTATCATTATTTGAAAGATGGCACTTTGTGTTGTTCATTTTAAGCAGACAAGAAACATCAATTTAGAGATCTCCTATAGTTGAGAGTATTATCATCTAGTGCCAAGATCTGAACCCTGACCACAGGATGTGAGAACATACATCAGTATGCCTTTCAAAGCCTGCCGTGGCTTAAAAGTCTGAAATCTGCTTTACTTTCCAGGCTAATAAAATAAGCACTTCAAAACAGACGTTATGATTATCTGATGACAGGGTTCTGTATTCTCTTAGTAAGTAATGGAATCCTAGTTGACAGATTCAATGCAAGATACATTTGTGTTTGGAAAACGAAAGTGGTTTAGCCCCCCTGCACTGCCAGGGGGCCCCCCCAAAACCCCCAACTGTGTAGCAAAAACCCCTCCCGCATCCAAAAAGGGGTTTAACACTGCATTAGGATTTAAGAGCTGACAGATCAAGAGACTGCATCCCCAGAAGGCTAAATGAGAAAAGTCCTACTGAGTTTTTTTTTCTGTGAATGAAAGTCTTTTGTAAATGCATTTGCATCAATCGGTGGCCCTACCTTCCACGGAAGCCTAATCCCCCAATTGGGATATTGTCATCTTGTCAATCCAATGCAGTTCAAGAGAGGCAAGCAAGAGGCCATTTTTTACCAGTGTTCCCCTCCTATTAGAAGATAAAAAAGAAAACCCGTTAGCAGTATTTCTCATACTCAATGAGAAAAAACGTAAAAAGCTGTACAGTGTGTATCTACTTTAGCGTATTATGTCTTTTCCAATAGGATAAATTGGTAACCTGCTATTTTTTTTTTTCCAAACCCCCTAAAATTTTTTCCCTGCTTTGTTATATTTTTTTTTTTAGAGGGTATTTTTGCACCATTTCAAGCCATTTTACAGGCCCAATGCATCTTAAATAAAAATTAAAGCAACTTGGAAAATAGCTTAAATTAAAAATAGCACTTGGCAATGAAAATATTGCTTCCTGAACACTTTTGGGTGTATCTTATGTAATTTGAGCTTCTGGTCATGAAAATTGCTTTGAAATTTTCCTGTCACATACCGGTTTTCTGAAATCTTCTGTTTGAGCATTTTTTTTCTCCCATATTTTCAGGCTGTTCATGCATTTCCCACAATATATTTGCTTTTTTTAAACATTTTTTAGACAAGCAAAAGCAACAATTCATTGCATTTCATTGAAGTTGCAGAACTTCAGCAAAATTGTTACAGACCTATACTGTTAGATAGAACATTTCTGTCACCGCCTGCAGAGGCGGTAAATGTGCTTGCAGATTCAGCATTGTTATTTCAAATCTAGGCAGCTATGAGCTACTACAGTACAATCTGATATGGCTAAAATGTATCTTCAGAGTATAAACAGTCACGATACCTTCTGTTACATTTATGGAGAGTACATGCTTAAAGGGGGTTTGCCACAATGTAATGCTGACCTGGGATCCTCCAAAATGGGTATGTAAATCACTTAGTTCTAAAATATATGTGATTAGCAAAAAGTGGAAGCCTCTGAGAGCTACAGCCTTAAAACATCGATGCATTTGTGTTTCCTGAAAAGTTTTAGAATGGCACGACCAGGAAACTGATAGGAGCTGATCTGGACTGTGCTTGAGGTGTTTGCACTTCTTTTATGATGACAGGGACAAACTGAAGAAGCTTGCAAGGGGCTGGGGAGAAAAGTGCAGGTGTATGAGGCATGTTGCTGTATAGAGAATCCACTGGTTGTTAATACTTATTATTTGAGTAGAAACATTAGAGAACGCTCCCACTATGTGTTCCTGGGTCACTCGACTCAACCCCCACTCACCAGTCTCTCCCTCTGCAGATGTTCCATGCTTTGAGTTTATCTTCTCTCCTGAGCAGTTTAAGGAGGTAAGGAAGACTTCACTTCTTGGCAAAACCCCTTTAAGCCTTAAAGATGCACTATGACAACTCCCATCATGAAAGTCAATGAGCTGTACTTTAGATGCAATTTTGGTGATCAAGACAAATCCTGGGCTCCTCATGTCTGTTGTGCAAGATGTGCTCTTGATCTTAGAAGTTGGATTCTTGCAAGTCAATGCTGTTTTTCGTCCCAATGAAGGAACAGAAGGATCATGTGACCAACTATTAGTTAGGTCTAATTAATCTTTTGGTTTTCTCTTTCTTAAAATAAGGTTATCACTGATATATCCCAAATCTGACTTTCAGGCATGAGACCAGTGACACATGTAATGCAATCTTCCGAGTACCAGATACCCAGAGTCATGAAGCAGGGGCGTAACTACGGGATAGCAGGGGTAGCATTGCTCGGGGCCCCTGCGCTTAGGGGCACCGTCACGCTACTCACGGGTATTGTACGCTCTGGGCCCGACTAGGCAGTGAACTTATCAGTTCATGCGGCGGGGCGGGGGAGCGCGGGGCCGGCGCATACCTACCCTCTGAACGCCCGGGGCCCACCGGCCCCCGAGGTTCAGAGTGGCCAGCACTGGCTGGAGCTAGCAGCTCACGGAGCGCCGATCGCTCCGCTCTGTCTCCTTCACTGCCGGCGCTATCTGTGGTCAACGTAGTGGCGCGCGGCTCGGTGACGTTGACTGTGCACCACGCCGTACGCCGCTGAGCGCAGTTGAGGCTGCATGGGAGAGCAGCAGAGAGGACGGCGAGCGGCGACTCGGGGGAGCGTGGCCGAGGGGTGTAGTGATTTCTTATTCTTACCTTACCCCATATGCATGTCTCTACCCCCCCAATATCTGCCTATTCCCCCTCCATTCTGCCAGCCATATGCCCCGCCGCCTATATGCACTGACCTATATCCCCCCTCTAAGATGCAACTATTCTTACCCCACCTTTTATGCCGCCTATTACCCCCCCATATGCAGCCTATGCCCCCCCATATGACCTGCCTATGACCTACCATAGGGCTCCGAGCCCGCTATTTTAGACCCCCCATATGCCTGCCACTATAGCCCCCACATTATGCTGCTACTACCTCCTATATGCCTGTCTATACCGCCCATTATGCTGACTTACCCCCCATATGCCTGCCTATACCTCCCCCCATGTAGGCTGCCAATATCCCCCCATATGCATGCGTATACCCCCCCACTATGCCTGCCTATACCCCCCATATGACGTGCTCTATAACCCCCCATTATTGCCTGCCTATCCCCCGATATGCCGTGCCTATGTGTCCTCCCATATGCCTGCCAATACCCCCAATAAGCTCTTCCTTGCCTATACTCCACTAAGAGGCCTGCTATACCCCCACTATCAGCCTGCTATTACACCCATATGCCTGCCTATACCCCCCATATTGCCTGGCTATTACCCCATATGCCTGTCCTATACCCCCAATATGCCTGCTCACTACCCCCCATATGACCTGCACTGTAACCCACAATATGCCCATGCCTATATATCCCTCCCATTCTGCTGGCCTCATACCCCAATATGCCTGCACTATTACCCCCCCATATGCCTTGCCGTATAGCCCCTCATATGCTGCCTAGAGCCCGACCTCCTATGCTGCTCAATAACCCCCTTCATATGCCTGGCCTATACACCCGCCATATGCCTGCTGATACGCCCCTTATGCCTGGACTATAACCCCGTTATGCCTGCTATACCCATATGCTGCCTATACCCCCCTTTATGCTGCCTATACCCCCCCATATGTGCCGTGCCTACTGCCTCCTTTTATCCCCCCCCATATGCCTGCCTATTCCCCCATATTGGCCTGCCTATACCGACCCCAGTATCGCCTGCCTATATAACTACCCTATTGCCTGCTACTACCGCCCCTATATGCCTGCCTGACCTATAGCAGCCCCTATATGCGTGCCTGATCCTATACAGCGTATATGCCGGCTATAAGCCCCCTAGTATGTCTCCTGCCTGCCTATACAGCCCCGCTATATGCCTGCCTGCGCCTATCACGCCCCATATGTCTGCTGCCTACTAAAGCGCCTCACTAAGTGCTCGCCTATACCAGCCCCCACATGCTGCTATACAGCCCCCACTGTGCCTGGCGGTATAGACCGCCCGACATTGCGCCTGCGTATACCGGCATTTGCAAGCCTTAGCCTTGGTCGTATCTGTAGTGGAGTGCCCCAGTAGCCTACCTTAACCCTGTACCCTATATTGCCCATATAGACCCACCTAACCTCGAGTCATAACCTGTATGGCTCCACTAGATAAGATACCCTCTTAACGCCTGCACTGCTGTAGAGGGCGTCTGTTGGTCTACTTTATAACCTTGCCCACCCGTATTGATGTGTGTGTTAGACTTGGTAAACCCATATATACTGAATCTAAACCATCTTGCCTGCCTAAATGCGTGCTCCGCCCATATAGCCAGGGGAGGTGCTGAAGTCAGGATTCTGAAAGAATTAAATTTGTCGTCTAACATCTGCGGAGTCAAGTGGTCGGATGAAGTCATTTTCCCCATGATGGCGAAACTGACCCGGATGCAGAACAGGGGGATAAGGTCAGACAAGATACTGTCTCCCAGTTCGCACACGTCACAAGATGTAACAAACACTGTAATCACTTAATATGTCGGTAAGGCTGGTACACTGTAGTACCTACTCATCTGTCGGTGTCACGGCGTATGCGTGAGTAATATTTTACAGTCATGCAGAGACTGTGTACTTGGTGCTACCACGTTATATGTGTCATCTGTAATGGAGGTAAAATACGCAGTCGGACAGAGCTGTGTTACAGCTGGTGTTCCTACCTTAGTATCGTGGGTCTGTATGGTAGGTGTCGAATATTACAAGCTCTAGCAGAGCCTGTGTTTTTGACATCGGGCTGGTTCCGTGTCCACGATTTATCAATGGCTCAATTGTATGGAGGTGTCATAGTAAACAGTTCTGCAGAGTCCTTGTTGTGATATCACTGGTGATTTACACTCACCTAATATGGTTCACTATATTATGCTTATTATTATTGTATATTAGACGTATTTGGTCTTTTGTGAGAGCTGATCAGAGTAATAGTGTAGGGGTATTCATTCTCAGTCACTATGTGGTGGTAATTTGATGGTCTGTGTTCTTGTTTCGTGTATATTCTGGTGCCTCTAATGTAATAAGCTTTATTGTAATGGCTGGTCTTAGAATAGTTGGGTTACTGTTTGGTTGTTAGAGCCAGTCATGGATTGGTGAGATGTATTGGAGTGAGATTAAGTCTGTCCCTTGTAGTTAGGTACATTATCTAGAAACAGCATTGCCTCGGTACATGGTCGTGGTCGGGGAGGGGGCGAGGGTGGGGGGGGCCCTTTCCAAAATTTGCGGGGGGCCCCGGGGCCTTCTCAAGTTACCCCCCAAAACATGAATCAAGGGGGAGCCCACCCAAATAAGATGAATTTCAGAGAGGAGAACTACGCTGACCCCTTTAATTTTGAGCCATGAATTTCGGTGACCCAAAATCCAAAACACGGGCCAAAACCTATGATTTGGGCCCCAAGGATTTACTTTTTGTCAAAAGCAAATGCAGAGGACCTGGTTTCAAGACTTCAAAGATGACATTTTCTGTGACCTGGTACAAAAGTTTCTGTCTATCAAAGCTCCCAAGATGACTGAACACAGTTTTTGAACAGGCTGACAACCTTTGCTTCTGCACCAATGTCAACAGATTGTTTGCTTTGGGTTGCGAGCATGAGTCAAAACAGTGGAGTCTCATTATTAACATCAGTGTTAAGCCTCAAGGATTATATTTACTATTTTGCCATAGGCAAACAAACTCTATCAGTTCTCAATCTATAAAGCACTAAAACTTTACTTTTATTATATATATAACACTTAACCCCCGATACACATTTTTAAAAATGATTTCTAACCTCTTAATTTTCCTTTCTAATTGTGAAGGAAAAAACTCCTTTTCTTTTATAATCTGTGGAACACCACCTTCTAGCAGGGAAACCCTATATATCAGGATTTGCTAACTTCAAAAGGAATCCAAAAACATTTACTTGGGCAATCTTTCCCTAATCTAATGGGCATGAAACATATAAGGTTTCCTTGTGAGACCCTCTGCAGCGGGTAACACAGTAGAAAGAGGTAGAAAAGCACAAATTAAATGTCATGCCTGACCTCCCCAACATGTTTCACCAGCTAACTGGCTTCATCAGGGGACAAAGGCCTGGGCCTCTATCTGTCATCCATGCACACATCCCCTTGCGCGCTCCCATCCATGACCAGTTTCCTTCATCTCATTCACACGCACGTTCCCGATTACGACCGGGGGTGGGACCTGGGCGTAACCCGACTGGACCTCTCACTTCATTCCCAAGCACTGAACAAACAGCCCGTTCTCCTAAACCATAGCACTTTGCTTATGGTAACCAAGGACGGACATACTTAGATTTTTGTTTCCCTCCTTTTGAACTATGATCTTTGTAGCGAGAAAACCCCTTTAATCTCATGTTTCTCAAAATGTCTATGTTGTACAGATTTTCAGAAATTATATTTCTTCCTTCCTTGAATAAGTTAATCATAATGACCTCAAATTTTCAAGGAAGAAAAACTTTTGAAAAAAATTGTTATCAAGGGTAGTCTACCATTTTGGGTATTCAGCCTCTATGCAGACTTGTGTGCAGGGTCGGGACGCCTATGGTTCCACTTCATCCCAGGCAGAAAAGGGGACGCAAGGAGGTTTGGAGTTGACTGAATTTTCCATAGGGGGCGCAAAATGGATTATTTGCCTAGGGCACTAGAATTCCTTGTCCTGGTCTTGCCTGTGTGTCTCCATAGCAACAGGTTGCAAATAAACTCATATATTTATATTATTGTCTATCTGTCTTCTATTTTTAGCTAACATACATCTGATAGGTTACTAAATGGTCAGGGACAGAAGGAAAATAGTTTAGCAGCGGGATCAGATTACTGTGCTCAAGTTTGTTTGTAGTCTGTAAGCATGGAGACAGGTAGCTTCCTCTGCCCTGCAAGGTATAGAGAAAACATGTCCAGTATGGAGGGAAGCACTTAGCAGAAATGATAAAGTATTGTAATTAGTGTTGTGCTTAAGATTCAGTTGGATGTAAAATTTGGCCCGCATCACGGTAATTCAGTTTAGGTCTATTTCACAATTATCGACAAAAATTAAACCTAACTCTACATTGTGGCTTGGGTTAGGGTTTTTATGCGTATTTACAATTGAACTCATAGCTCCACAGCACTTCCATTACTGTGTCACTTCAGTCCGATGTCACTTACGGATAACATAAGGTTAGAATTAACTTTATCCCTATGTTATGTTAATTGGAAGTAACGTTGGACAACAAGTGACGAACTGTAATTGACGCTGGAACAGGGGGGCCATTGAACTGTAAATTTATGCGTACAAACATGTACAAAAAGAACTCTCCATTTAAGGGTTAGGGTTTGCATAAAAAATTAGATTTTTTTTACAAATGTTTTACCCTCCAAAAAATACATCACTGCATCCCAAAATCCCTAAGTTGATAATTATTCATTAACCTGTACTTACTAAAAGCAGTACCCTTTAGATATATGATGAGTATTTTCTAGGGTACTTGCATGGATACCATCAGGGCCGCCGTAAAGGCAGTATAGGACGTTACGGGGCTTGGCGAAACATGGGAGCCTGCTACAAGCAGGCCCTCTTGTTTCATAAACTAGTCAGCCTGGACACGGGCCCCGCGGCACTGCTGACTGTCCGCTGTGGCCCGTGTGGCTCGGAGTGTAAGGGGGAGGGAGTCGCGCTCCGATTCACAGGAGTGCTCAGTAAATAACATAGGTCTAGCAGCGTCTTACTACTTGTCCTGCATCTCCTGTGATCAGAGCTCCTGTGAATCAGAGTGCGCCCCCCCTCATACTCTGTTATACTGTGGGGCCCCTTTGAAGCCTCCCCTGCCCAAGCGCCCCCCCCCCCCTCCCGGGCCCCACTGCAGCCCCTGGGGCCACTCTAAAGACCCGCAGTGCCCACACTGAAGCTCCTGGGCCCCTCTAACGATACCCCCAGCCCAGCGCCCCCCACTGAAGTCCCAGGGGCCCCTCTAAAGGTGCCCTCCTACCCCAGCAATGGAGTCGGTGGGGGCGGGGTTGGTAGAGGACGGGGTTGACCGGGGGGCCCTGACGCTTCAGCTGTATGGGGCCCTGAAATTTCTGATAGTGGCCCTGGATACCATATACAATATATAGTAAGAGGCAGGATACTTCAGCTTCCCTTTTAATAACCTTTTACCCTTGTTTGCACACAGTGTATAAAAAGTAACTGATAGTAGGTGTTTCACTGTAATCCTACCCTCAATTGCTAAGTATGTAAGTAAGTGGTGGAAGAATTCTACACCATGTTTTTAACACTACTTCTATTACCATTCTGCTAAGATATGAAATTTAACCCTGAGCTGCATACACAGACATGACTTCCATGCTTTTATATCCCTGACATTGCCATTGACATTTGTTTAACTCAAGTCAGTAGCAATTATTCAGGGATTTGCATGATTAGAAATAAGCAACCTTTCTTCTTACTTTTGGCTAGAGAACTGAAGATGCAGCAATTAAAACACCGTCATTGATGAAGCCTAATAATTAAAATATCTGGCAACATTAATAGACCTAATAGTTCTTATTACCCTTAGAAGTCATGCACACAGTAGAATATGTACTGAGGTACACAGAGTCCCTAAGGCTCAGTACTATAGAGCCTTAGGCACTCTATGTGTTGCCATATGTTGCCTCCTTACAGTGTCATGCTAGGGGATATTTTTCTATAAGAAAAACATCTTTAAAATATGTATACTAAAAAGTAGTATAAAAGTAAAATGATCCATTAGAAACCATATACGAAACAACAGTAGGGTCTTACAGTTTTTTTTGGGTGCCATACAGAGGTGTCCTTCTCTACCCTTTACTATCAGCTCCATATATCCCAAGTTTTGTCATGTGTGATGACCAGCTTTGAAAAAAAAATATGATTCAACTATACTCTGTTGGAAGATGATTTTGTGTCTATATGTGCTTGATATGTGACCTGCAGCCTGTTGATGGTTCTGCTAGCATGTCACAATATGATACTGAACTATCGTTATAAATTGGAGCTCTAGTGGAAACTTAAGGGTAGGCACATCTGTATTTCTACTCCGTACAACTTGTAGGTTATATCTAACCATAATGTGCTGTGTGCATGAAGCCTTAGTGAAATTAGATCTCTTTATAGCATTCTTTTCAGAGTAAATAGCATCTTGTATTTTATTCACATGTATTTCAGATATAGTAGAGTACAGCTTTTATTGCATTATGTCATTTTTTCCTTGTTAATAATACTGTAGACATTTAGCAATTTAATTAGGAAAATGGCACAGAAAATGGGACATAATTGTGTACCTATCTCAGGGCGACTGCATAGATTACACAGACAATCTGTTAGAAGAACATAACTTGCAATTCAGCAATTACCATTCAACATAAAATTTACAGCTGGAGACTCAGTCCAGAATACATGACGATACTTCCACTAGCCTCCAATTAAACTGAAATTGTACTCAAGATACATATTTAATTTTAACATTCCGTAACTTACTTGCCTTGGAGATGTCAGGTCAGCATATTTCAGTGCTTTATGTGCCAACAGGATTCCCTTCGATCAATCATTTTACACCCACATTGCTCAAAAATTACCTGGAATTAAGTTTCTAAATGACCCTTCATTTGTGCCTGCTCATGGTATAATGAGACTCATATTATCATTAGCCTGTTCATTATGTAGCCAACCAGGGTGTGCTATTGATGTATATATTAAGCGTATTTCGAGTACTTTGTGTTACTGAAATCTACTATATCAGCTATGTATTTTCTCACAATTATTTCTCTCTTTTCATGTAGATTGCATTTCCATGCAGATTTTGGCTCAACCCTGTACAGGATTCAGTCTTGACTTCCAACTTCTCCTAAACATACCCATCCCTTCAATCCCCAGGCAGTCACCTCATTAGCTCCTTCTGCTGCAGGCACTTCTAATCTGTTCCTCACAGAGTGATAAGACCTGCCTTGCAGTCGTACTGTAAAATGATTTATTTCAACAATAAAGGGTAATAGCAAAATATATTGTATTATTCATATTGTTTCTTTTTTCATATTTTAAAGCTCTAATGCAGGAATTTTAAGACCTTTATTATATGTATTATAAAACTGTGTGTGTTCACAAAGAAATAGAATTACTCTGGAACATTTTCCAAAGCAAATGCATGATGAAAAACTATTTATAAGCATCCATGGCGTAAGGGGCATAATTACTGTCTTCTCATTGATTGGGAAATGAATATATCTTCAAAACGGAGGCATAGCAGCATATCTAACCAGGACGCCGTTATGTACTGTAGGAAGTTATTGCCCAGGATGTTAACATATCACACATTTATCTGAGAACAAAGCTTGGAAGAAAAAGACAAAGTGTGCTAATTTTCCGAGGGTTATGAAAACTAATGACTTTTGAAACGCCGGAACATAAAAGTGCTGAAGCAGTAGAGATGCAGGTTCAGAAGTGACAACTTCTACAGCTATGTTAACATGTACAGTGACCTCAGCTCCTTAGACGGAAATGCAGATCTGGTTTATGTACATTTCTTGAATTGGTTGTTGGCAGTTGCCTTGTCTGCCTGCCTAGTGCTGATTGTTTTAGCATTACTGTGCCTACTGTAGTTCTCCCTGGAGCTCTGCCCTCATTGGGCCAGCTATAAATCTTCTCTAGTGCACAGAGGGTATGGCAGCATGTATTACTCACTTGCAGGTGGAAGGTTACATCTGTTTCTGTCATGATCTGACAAACGCTTAATCCTGATCTCATAGTTAACTCTTGCTCTTGCTACATTATTATTCATTTTGTATTCCTGTTGAGGTGTCCATCAGTTTATATATATAAAACACATGGATGCAGCAGGGTCGGACCTTTAAATACAGAAACGTTTGACTTTATATTCAAAAATTACTTCATTTCTGTTGCCATGCAAGATGATAGCTCATCCGTTTCTGACAATGATAATTTATTTCAATTGTTCATATGCTGTCTCTGACCTTTTCCGTCATATGCCAATCTTTGTTCCATTTGCTCGTCTCAGAAAACATTACTCTGACCACAGGAGACCTAGCTCTGTTACAGCATCATTCTCTCAGTATTGATTGAATAACATAAATTTTGCACATGCGTGGTAGTCAGGAGGCCATGGCTGCTATCATGTAGCTGTCCACAGCTCTGTCCAACCAAATGTCACATTACTCTGTATAATGTGACACTACATTTGGGGAGGGCTGAAGCTGGTGACACTATTGCAGCAACAACCTCCTGACTAGCGAGCATGCACGCTAGTCAGCAGGCTGGTCGGAGCTTCTAAGGTGTAGCGGTACGCAACCCTCCCTAAACGCAGCATCACACCATACAGAGTATGTAACATTTCGTTAGGGGAGGGCTGGCAGCCTCTTTTATAGTGTATGAAGTAGTAGGAGGTAACATTCCGAATCGGATAAGCAAACAATTTTTTGTTTGGACAGCACTGGAGTTCCCCACGTCCGTGAAATAAGCACCATAGAATGCAGCAGACCGCCAATGTGAGAGGAGCCTTACCCTCACTACCAAACTTCAATACAAAATCAGCAAACCGGTGTCAGCATAAGTACACCTTTATTTAAAGGCAGAATCCCAGTACAAAAATTTTGTACTGGGATTCTGCCATTAAATAAAGGTGCACTTATGCTGACGCCGTTTGCTGATTTCGTGTTGAATTCTGAACGGGATGTCATCACTTATTCCCATACACATAATAGTAAAAATATACATTTCCAACAAACATCAATAGAGCATATATACACATTTTGGTCCCAGGTAAACCTAATTTATACATATTATAATATTATATTATATATAATACATATAATATTATAATATGTATAAATTATGTTTACCAAAATGTGTATATATGCTCTACTGATGTTTGTTATGTGTTGTAAATGTATATTTTTAATATTATGTGTATGGGAATAAGTGATGACGTTCTGTCCAGAATGTCATGAATGTGAGGAAATATATATAAGTCCAATCATGCATCTTTGACTGGAAAATAGAGTCTGGTGCATAAAGACCCCACTGCACAGCTTACAGAAGTCAAAGTACCAAGATATGCTCTATGATCTATATATGAAAAAAAAATTAGAAAACCCTTTAAACCACTTGCCTAAACCACATGCCACAAAAATAGCTCTGACCCACTGAGGTATGGACCCTACAAGACCTCTAAAAGTGTCCGGTAGCATATGGCACTGAAACAGCAGCAGATACAGTATGGTACTTTGACTTCTGTAAGCTGTGCAGTGGGGTCTTTCTGAACCAGACTCTATTTTCCAGTCAAACATGCTTGATTGGACTCAAATCTGAAGATTGTGAAGGTCAGGATCAACATCTTGAACGCCTGAACTCCTTTACAGTGTGGCAGAGCACATGAACCTGCTGAAAGAGTCCAGTCCTATTGGGGAACATTATTGCTATGAAGAGGTGTACTTGGTCTCACACAATGTTTGAGTATGTGGTACATTTTACAAAAATAAATCCCATGAACGCCACCTAGTTTCCAACAGAAAATCACCGAGAGCAGAGAACCAGGCCATCTTCTTTAATTATTCCTAGTCTAGTTCTAATGTACACATGACTATTAAAGGTGATTTTGGTGGTGGACAGCGGTCAGGATGGGTCCTCTGATCAATCAGCAGCTCCATTCATTACAAATATGATGCACCGCGTGTTCTGAAATGTTATATCATAGTCGGCATTACCTTTTTTTAGCAATCTGTGAAACAAGATTTCTTCTGTGGGGTTAGAGCATATGTCACCAACACACATCAGTCGGCCTTGAGCACCCATGACCATGATACTAGTTTACTGGTTGACTTTCTGTGGATCATTTTTGATAGGTACTAACCACTAGTAAGGATATAGCGCAAAGCCTGCACATTTCGAGATGATGTGACCTAGTTCTCTGGCCATGAAAATGTTGCTGTGTAAAATATGCACAGGTCCTAACACTTGTCTATTTTTCCTGCTTCCATTAATCAATTTCACAAACTGATTGTTCTCTAAAACATCCCATCCCTTACAGTTGCCACTTATCAGTGGTTGTAATGTTATGACTGAAGTGTATGTTTATATATATATATATATATATATATTATATATAATAATATATATATTATATATATATATATATATAATATAATATAATATATATATGGTGTTGGGGGGCTGATCTGTGAATACAGGGTGCAATGAATACTTATATACATTTTATATAGTTTATGTGCTATGTGATCGGCATAAGTAATAAGGAGGATGACAGTCTGTGGTGAGATATTTGGAAGAGTTACAATATATATCATCCCAGTACTGTTATCACTCAGTGGGATTAAATCTAAACTTGGGCTACATGAAAATGACTTCCAAAATAACTATTTGTTACCAATATATTGTACAGTGTAACAGGGCTGCTAGCAATTTTTCTACTATAAGGGGTTAATATGCAATGTGATAGGGACAGTGTATATTGTGTTGTACCATAAGGGCGTAATGAACAGTGTTACCGGCATGGTGGAGTTTGTTCTACAATGAAGGGTTAAATAAACAGTGTGGTGAGGATTATGTTGCTATTAAAGTTTAATAAGCAGTATTACTGTTACAATTAGTTAAACTTGACACTTGGTACTATGAATGGTTGCTATGTGACAAACACTAATAGTATTGCATTGTTTTACAAAGGGTTCAAAAATGTGCAGTGTTGGTTATCAGTGTGAGAAATTAATACAGAAAGATTAAATAATATGTAATATTAAAAATGATTAGCCTATAGTAAGTATTAGGCCATTTATATAAAAGGTTGATATTAAAGAGAACCTGACACATAGGTTTTGCCCCCCCTTGCTGAGGACAGCACAAGCTAGTGTCAGGCCTGCTGTTCCCAGCATTGTGCCCCTTAAGGCATGTTCACACGGTTTAAAATGGGCCGTATTTCGGTCCGTAATTACGCGCCGAAGTGCGCCAATTACGGGCGAAAAACGGACTCATTCATTACGGTAATTCACAGTTCCAACAAGAGTGTCAGCCTCGTTCCCACTGTCCCCACGCACCGGTTAAAAGGCCATCGTCCGATACGCGCCGAAGTGAGAGATAATTGACATGTCACTTTCTAGCGGCATGTACGGGCCACTAGCAATGATTGTCTATGGGCCGTCGAAGTGCCGGCCCCCCGCGCAATCCCCCACTCCCGCCCCGCCCCGGTCCACACGGCATACGTGCGGGGCGTAATTACGTCGCAGTTAAGCCGTGTGAACATAGCCTTAGGCTATATTCACATGGCTTAAAATGGGCCGTATTTCGGTCCGTAATTACGCGCCGGAGTGCGCAAATTACGGGCTGAAAACGGCCCGGTCATTACGGTAATCCACAATTCTCATAGAGAACTATGGATTAAGTCTCCTCTCCCTGCTTGGTGAATCCGCCATGTGAGGAGATAAGTGATATGTGAATTACCAGCGGTGTATACGTGCCGCTGGTCATGCAAGTCTATGGGCGGGAGGAGCCGCCCCCCTGCTCCCTCCCACGCTCCCACCCCCGTCCACACGGCGTAATTGCGGGGTGTAATTACGTCCCACAGTTAAGCCGTGTGAACATGGCCTTATTCTGTAAGATGCAGCAGTTTCAGATAATTTAATGCTCAAATCTGGCAGTTTGAAGCCTGTTCTGCCAGAGACGAGTCCACTTAAAGAGAACCTGTCACATAGGTTATATCCCACTTGCTGAGGACAGCACAAGCTAGTAACAGACCTGCTGTTTCCAGCGCTGTGTCCCTTATTCTGTAAGATGCTGTAGTTTTAGAGCATTTAGTGCTCAAATCTTATTCATGAGCAGGTGAAGCCCTCCCATAATGCAGCCCGCCCACTACTTATTCAATGTTTCTACCTATTCAAAGTAATAGGTTTATCAGTTGAGGTGGGCGGGGCTATCCGCAGGCGGGCGGGGTTTGAAGAAAATGGACTCTTTTCATGACTCTTTTCTGGCTGAAAACTGAAGATTTGAGCACTAAATACTCGAAAACTACAGCATCTTACAGAATAAGGGATACAGCGCTGGAAACAGCAGGTCTGACAGTGGCTTGTGTTGTCCTCAGCAAGGGGGGCGTAAACTATGCGACAGGTTCTCTGTAATTCATGGGCAGGTGTTAGCCCTGCCTACCCATAGTTGAATCAGCTATGTGTGGCAGGCAGGGCTAGTCATGGGCAGGTGGGGCTAACGTATGTTCATGAATTAAGTGGATCTCTTCGGTAATAGGATAGGATGTCAGCTAAAATGATAGTAATTTTGAAGTTCAAAAACCATATAAACCTTTGCAGATGTGAAGACATAGCAAGCTATGGATGTATACTTAAAGGGGTTGTCTCGCTACAATGATTGGGTTTTAATTAAAAGATCTTTAAAAAACAAGCAGCTTTGCAATATATGTTCATTACAAATGTCCTACTGATTTTGAGCTAGCCCTGTTCATAGGAGTGCATCAGCTTCTCAAATCTCTATAGCAGCCGACCTGTTGATCCTTATCTTACTGGCTGTCAGGTCTGAATGACTCATCACCTTTGAAGACAGGTCGGAGCAGAGAGCCCCTCCTGCACAGAATGCTTCTGTAGTGGAGGGAGGAGGAGGGAGGACTCTGGCTTCTATGTCCGTGCTGCCTGGATTAACCCTGTGTGTGCCTGCTTCCTCCTGCTCTCTACACAGATTGAGCAGAGATGAGGCTGATCAATAGATGTGACAGCAGTGACCCTGTGTGTTATTATAATCATGATGTCTGTGGAGCTGTAACTATAATAATACTATACAGATCAGGGAGGCTTGTGAACAGTTCATGCTTTTGCTGTACTAGGGACACATGCCTGAGTAACACTTTGCAGCTTCCCTGCCTCTGTTCTGAGAGGGTTTGTTTGTTGTTGCTGGAGATGTGGAGATATGTAAGCTAAGCAGAGGGTATAGGAACACTTGCAGCCCCTCTGTTCTGTTATTAGCAATCATAGACCTCTCTAGGCAGGCACACACAGGGTTAACTCTGGCAGCAATCCCCCTGCCCCCCCCTGCTGTATAGAAGTTACGGGCGGGCAGATAGCTGCCTGTGTGCTGAGTGGAGGGGGGAAGAGGGAGGGGGGAAGAGGCAGAGAAGCTAGCACGCCCCTCAATTCAACGCCCATTCACAGACAGAGGCTGAAAGCTATTAATGAGACAACTCCTTTAAGTATAAACACAAGTCTTACCTACAGCAATATTTTATTGTATTGAAAGTAAATGGTGTCTATATGTGTAAATGGAAGCGTGGATAGCTGGCAGAAGGCCAAGTGCTTTAAGAGCCTTCCATTTTGCAACAATACGGCTTCTATCCAGAATAATGTAACCAGAACGCTTGCTTCCATTTATCTTTCTAATGTGCCGTAGATTCTGCATTTCCGTAATAGGTTTTGATGCTATTAGTGTCATCACACCACTATATAAATTTAGCATCAAGAGAATAGCAATTCTCATGCCTGTAACTGTTGGGTATCTAAAACTAAAGAATCATCCCACAGTGCACAATTTTTTGTCTATGAATCTTGTACGTTATGACTGCATGGCTGTTAATTGGGCGCAAGTCCAGGTTTCCTGTCAGCCGTTAGCTGCACTGGGGAGTTCTACAAGAAGAGCTTCACTCTGTCATTCCTCTACTCCAGTGAATACAAATGCTCTGTATAAATGTCCTCCACTGTAAAATCCAGGTCTTTTTTGACCTAGATTGCTTAAATCGCCTGCATTTTTTTTTACCCTTTTGGGAGAGTAACTAACGCTAGGACGTGTGCTGCAACACTTTCTATCATTATTATGTAAATTCCATAGAAAGTGCGACACAGATAGAGAAGATATCAAGGACAAAATTGCTAGAGTCTGCTTCTCTTTCTCTCTGAAGTAAGCCACTTGCAGTAAGCAATTTTAAACATCTAATGGCTGTAAATGTATCTGAAGAATTTTAATGTAATTTTGTCATATACAGTAGGACAATCGCAGCTTTTAGCTGAATCTTAAACTCCAGTGCTGCATGCATAATACATAGAAAGTTTACTGCTAATGTGCTAGCACTGGAAAACACTGGTGTATCTGCATAAAAAATGACATAGCTGCTTACAAGGCTTGTTCAGCAGCTTAAAATTCTGGGCACACACAACAGTGTTAAGCAGCGGGCAAAAATATAACCCTTTCCTTTACGTGATTTACAGCCTGAAATGATTACAGAACATTAAGTACATAATAAATACATCAATGATCCATAGAGCCAGAATAGGTGATAGGAGAACACAACAACAATAGGTGGATGATGGATCAAAAAATGGGAAGAGCTTTTTTCACTGCCTTGCTTCTAAAATTGAATGTGACATGGAAATAAACAAAGAAATTCAGAATATTGTTTGTGAGTCGATGTTTGGAATCGTAGTGCAATTTCTAATCTTCTTACATTATAAAACAACTTTGAAAGTTTCTGATTGAATCTAAATTCTGATTGATCATGTAAATCAGGAGTGCTTAAAATGAATATTAAAAACATTTTTAGAAAGCATAATGCTAAATAATATGGGTCCTTCATATTTGTACATAACACAGCAGAGCTTCTTTGTATTGTACTATTAAATGCCACTAGATACATTGTACAGATGCCTCCTCCTCCAGGAAAAAACACATAAATAATAGTCGATTATTATTTTATTCTTTAAAACAAGGTTATGGTCCTGGTAAGATTATTGTTACTACTGCTCATGAATTGTTCACACGGAAATGGTTTTGTAGTGAATGGTTTTCTAATGTTTAGATGCCTATCACTAATACGGCACTTGTCACTCAATGCATAGGAGTTGAAAATTTAAGAGTGATAGTAACATGAATATATGCATGAGAGCAGGAAACATGCCTTCTTGGCCTTCAGATTGGGCAGCACAGTTTCTGGATGATCACAAATGACATGATAGAATTATTTCACATATAAAACTATATCAGACTGGTTTTACACATAGTATTTTTCAGACATTTTTTCTGGCAATCTCTAGTGCTGGTTCTCTCTAGTGCATGCTTCCTGGTGAATGCTAGCAAATTCTGTATAGTGATTTTTAGTATTTACTCATTTTTTGTCTGCTCTTTGACCTGACCTTTGGCTTTAACCCTGCCTTTGCTAGAACTCTACCTGTCTTAACCCACATCCAGCCCCACTATTCCCTTCTTCTGTGGTACTGTGGGTTTGGATGTTGACTATTGGCATGGGAAAGCATATCAAGAGAGTGACCTGCAGCAAAGTCCAGATCCCTGTACAGGGTTTAAAGGGTAAAAACCACTGGCTATCAAAGACTCTGCTATTTGGTTGCAGCATTACACTAATTCCTCTGACAATTAACTCCTTAACGACCGCCCGCCAACTTTAGACGTCGTTGCAGACATTGGAGTTTGCGGCGCCCGGGCGCCGTAGCTGCATTAAGATCGGGGCTGTACTACACAGCCCTGATCCCAGAGCATCTCCTACGAGCAGCGGGGAAACCTCTGCTTGCCAATGCTTTAACCCTTTGATTGCGGTGGATCGTCACCACAGCGCAATCAAAGGGTTTCCCTGCTCTGTCGGGTGATCAGAACGCCCAGAGACCTGACAGAGCCCGGGGAACTGCTGCACAGTCAGCTCTGGGGACCTAGAGTGACCCCAGAGCTGTCTATGTAATAAGCCAGTGACCAGGACACACTGTGTGCTGTCCTGATCACTGCCTATGTCAGACTGACACAGATTATAATGTATTAGCATATATGAATATGCTAACACATTACTAAGTGTAAAAAAAAAAAATGTAAAACAGTTCTCCCTTCAGGGGATTTAAAAAAAGGAAAAAGTGTAAAAAAATGAATAAAAAAATAAATAATAAAATAAAAATAAATATTTAATAAAATTAATTGTGCATATATTACACACACAAAAGAACTCTACACACATTAGGTATCCACAGGACCATAATGACCTGTAGAATTAATCTACCAAGTTATTAAGTGTGAAATGTGAATGGTGTAAAAAAAAAAAATTCAGCAATTATTTATGAGTGAACTTAAACTATTCCCCCATAAAGTACAACTTGTCTCGAATAAAATGAGGCCTCGTCCAACTGCGTCATTGAAAAAATAAAAAAGTTACAACTGTTGAAACGCAAGGAGGCAAAAACTAAAAAAATGTTCTGGTCATTAACTACTTTACAGGCGTTTGGCTTAATGGGTTAAGAAGATTGACCATCTGCCACAGGTGAGCTCATGTCTGGCAGTGCATTTCCCACCACTAAATGCTAATTTAGGAAAGAGATGTGGCAAGTAGTTTGTTACAGTGTCATATATGTTTCTGCACTTGGACCGCTGCAGTAAAGGATTTGCAGAACATTAAAAAGGAGGAAACACAGTGTCTCGTGATGTCCATGAGTTCAAGACTTCAGGCAACAAATCAGAGCGCCACTTTCATTTCATATAGTGCTCTGGAAAAATGAGAGGGGTGCTCTGATTGGTTGCTGTGGGCAACAAAGTGAGTTTTAGACCTGGACAGTTTTTATACATGTGGCCCAAAATCTCTTCCTGCTGTCACTGAATTTGAGCTGCCTGCTGATTTCCACGCAATTGCATTTGTCCAGTTTGATCCCCCTCAAAGCTAGCTCCATATATTGTGAATATTTTTGGTTTGGAAACACTACATAATATATTTAGGAATGTAAACGTGCAGTTTCCTGCAGGTTAAAAAACAAAACTATGATCAAGATTTATCACTGGTCTAAAACAAACATAAAGTGATGAAAGAATGGCAGCTTATGGTAAAAAAAAGAAAATCCAAGGTCTGCCAAATCAATATATATGTCTATTCTCACTGCAATGATTAGCTTTGAACATGTAGGCAAAGGTAGATAAAAACTATTACCATATACATTGTGGTCTGATTTTGCTTCCTTTCAGAGGTATAGCAGTTCTTATCTCCTGCTTGTGTGCACAAACTTCCATAGTTACCAACCACCTCTCTCTGTTCTCTTTGCTCCTAGCTGAGATGGTCATAATGGTGATGTCACTTCCTGCAGTGTCTTAGCAACAGCACAGAAGCTTGTTTATGATTCTTACTAATAAACTTTTACCCTTTAGAGCTCTGTAGCCTTCTTCCCTAATGTTTAAACCTTTCTATTAGCGATGTCCCTCTAACAGAGATTATATGTTAATCACTGCTGTAGAACCACCCACAGCCAGAACAGAAAGTGAGAACCTGAAGCTGGTTGAGAAGAGCAGGCTATGTGAAACAACATTATGAGCGCACACCTTTAGCTATAAAAATGAAAAAAATACAAATGTATAGAATTATATTTTACACCGTAAAAGTCAAACATTAAGGCCACATGTATGAAAACTAAATAGGTCTAAAACTCACTTTTTTTGCCCAGAGTAACCTATGGGCAAAAAAGTGAGTTTTAGACCTAAACAGTTTTATACATGTAGCCCTATATGTATGTGCAGTAAGGTTAATCTTAATTCTATGTTATTATATTGAAGACGGTCTGGGATGAGTCACTCAGGACTCTTCCAGGTTTAGGATTTTCGCTCATACGTTTTGATTAAAATACAGTATTTTTGTGCCACAAACATCTGGAATTTTTTTCCAAATGTATCAGGCTCAGTTTTAAAATTCTCCAGGCAATGTAGGTTTGTGAATATATCAGTAGTTTAGATGGATTTAAACTTCACCGGTCCAGTGAAGGAAATACTATCCTATCATTTTTTCAAACCAATACTGTACAGCTAGGAATATAACCTAAGGATATTGCACAGAAAAGTAGCAACCCTCCTAGTGTAAAGTTGTGCTAGACTCTAGTAGTTCATGGCTTGAACAGCCCCAACCCACAGAATTCATGCTGCAGATTTCTATTACAGCGCCTCTTTGTTTAAGACATCAGTATCCATTATAGTAAATTTTCTTTGCTATTAAACACCAGAACACTATTTGCATTGCTTAATGAAGCAAGTCCATATCAATATATCCTGCTCTGTACCTGTGCAGTGCCTCAAGCAGTGGAATTAGATTGATTTGGCAGAGACGTGTACCTGCACAACTGTATATTTCAACCATGTACACCAGGATTCTTGGAAATCCTAATTAGCACCTCTAATTGCTACAAAGTCTTCCACTGATCCAGGAGATTTCCAAAATGTGTTTTTTCTTTGCTGGAAATCTAACATGGCAGAACTATTCTCCGCAACAACAAACTGCTAATAGTCTCTTAATTTTCATTTGTTGTTTCCAACAGGCCACCTGGAAAATCAACGGCAGCTGAGAAGCCTTTTGTAGCCTTTGAAAAACATCAATAAATATGAAGCATTTTCTTCTTCAGGGCATTTTCTCTATTCCACTTTCACAGAAAATATCTGATGGAGCATTTAACTTAAAATACCCTTATTTATCATTATCAAAGTGCTTGTTGTTTTGGAAAGCATCCATGGCACTGTTGTGTTTGTATAAACCTCCTTGATGTATGGATTAATTTCATGCTGTGGCCACATTATCTGCTCCTTTATACAATCCACTTTCTGCTCTGCAATCACATTTCCTTGTTGCTATGAAGTACTCTATTGCATGTGAAGTATTGTGCCGTTTGCCTGTTTGTTACTCCTTGATTGTGTATGTCATATGCATCAAACTTTGGAACACAACCCTCCACATACCTATGTTTTCTGATGTTCTTGGTCCAGGGCATCTTATATTATCCATCACCTTATCTTTCTGTTTTGATATACCATGCATGGCTAATGTCTGACTAAAGAACATGAGAACTTTCGGTAGGACAATGCCTGTAGCTTAGTGCACTGTGTGGCCAGAGGGGAATATACATATTCAATTAAGTTGTATTTAAAAGGGTTGTCTCACCATGATGTTTAACAGAGCCAGAGCCAGCTTCAGGCTTGCACTTAGGACCCGTTTACACGGCAATGGATAAATACCGGTCTGTTTAGCCGACCAGTATTTGTCTTGTTTTCAAGCCATGCACACGGCCTGCGGTTAGCGGAGAAAAGCCCTCCCCCTTCACATTCACTTGCACATATTCCGTCTGAAAACCGTACGACATAATGTGCATGTTGAATGCTTTGCGGGCGGCCCGCGGGCAGAAAAACCACTGGGTGGAAAACCCGTGCATTGGGGACTGCTGCACGGGTTTTCCATTCAAGCCCGTTGTGCTCGTTTGCGGACGGTTTTTCAGACGGTCTGCAAAACCGCAAACTGTCTGAAAAACCGGCTGCAAACCCATGCCGTGGGGACATGCCCTTAATGTTTAGGATGTGGATAATTCTACAGCTCTGTTTTTCCAAGCTGAACCTAGCTGAAGAAAAGAGATCCCTTCCTAATCTATATGGAATCTCCAAAAAGCATCAACCACTAATCAACCAAAAACTATACAAGTACAAAGATAAAAAAAATGAAAAAATCCATACAATGTATGTGACAAAAGAGTAATAATCACACAACATCAGACAAAAAAAAGAAAAAGAAAATACATAAAAGACCCAAACAAATTAAAGAAAACTGGTTTGTATGTCAGACTAAAGAAAAATACGGTAATAATAAATATATATAATATATATATATATATATTTATTAATATAAGAGTATATATAATTATAATAACTAAGCCCAAAAGTGACATATACTGGGATAAATGGAAAATAAGCACAAAAATTATATAATTTGAGGATATCCACCAGTTATACCTGATGCGTGTTTTGCCTGAATAGCGGTTTCATTATTTTTAAGTAGTAGAGGTTTATAAACAGGAGTGTACAAGGCTACATAGCTTGTCAGTAAGTAATGTAAGCAAGCTCCCGTCATTCAGTAAAAAAACAGAACAGATAGTGATGTCACTATGCCAGCCACTGCTAGAGCCTGTTAGAGAAGAAAGAGAAGGCCGGTAACTAGAAAAGCTTGTGCAGGAGATAAGATTTGCCCCTAACGATGAAGAGAAGCAAAATCAGAACACAAACGTATTTGATAATAGTCTTTATGTACCTTTGCCTACATGTTTAAAGCTAATCAATAAAACTGGGCTACCCCTTTAAGATTTTTGAAACTCCTATAAATTTGTTATGATCATATTTTTTCTTTAAATTCATATGTGTTCAGTCAGTATACAAAAATACATGCAATCACCTACCTCTCCTGGACTTTTCCTATCTATTCAGAAACACTAGGTGGGTTTATAAAACAATCTCAGGCCTGACCAGAACATTTATGTTTTTTTTTTACTTATATGCTTCAGGGACTCCTACTTACCACTAGAATAGCAATGAAAAACATAGGGACACTTCTAACCTGATGCTGCTAGGGGAATCAAATTAATAAATAAGTGTATTTCTTAGAAATATCTCTTAAATTATTCCCTTTAGGCTTTTTTGACACATTTTGTATTTCCTTGTTCCTGCAAACATCTTCCTGCAACAATTTTTCCATAAAAAAATGGATAAAATTCCAGACAAAACACTGCATAAAAACACCATGGCGGACATGTCAGAAAGGAAGCGCCTCCACAGCAGTTTTAAGGCACATTAAATGAGTGTATAGTGCGCCTGAATGAAATAACCCATCAAAAATCTGGCATGTGGTCTATATTGCATAGTATAATTAAGGCATCTAATGTAGGCGCATAGCATAATTTAGGCACATAGCATATCATTGCTAGCATATTTGATGCATCAACGTTAGGCGCATTCAAATGTGTCATGCCTAGCGTATAATGCACCTACTTTTGGTGTACTACAGTTGATTTATCTAGAGAATAGGGCGTCAACAGTTTCCAAACAAATGGTGCAGCCCTAATGGGACATGTCGCTCCCATATGTGTAACCTTTGAATCTAATAGGAACAGAATTATATAGCAAAAAATCTGCAGGTATTTGATGCTTATACATGTATACTTTTTCCTACAATGTATTTGTTATGTATTGTGTAGTCTGTTAAACTATTCCATACAGTGAAAAAAGAATTCCATGCTGGCCAAGTGTATGACAAAGGACACTTTGTCAATGGGCCTTTATGGAGACAAAAAGAGTATGTGCCAAATTCTCCTATTACATATGTCAAAAATAGTTTATAATCAAAGTGTAGACAAACTGTAAGAGACTCCAGATCTACAGGGACAGACAGACAGTGCGCCCTAGTGCTAAGCCCCACAGGGCTGTCCCTGCTTGCTTGCGGACCTGACCCTAAGTTGTTGACGACAACTTCGAGGCCGTCCCTACCCTGAATAAGTGCAAACACAAAAGAGAAAAGACAGACAAATACAATCGCAGAGTATTCAGCACGACTGGGTCAGAACCAGTTAGAGCAAACAGTACTAAAATGACTAGAGGAAAATGTAGGTCAAGAAGGAGGCAAAAGGTCATAAATCCAAGTGAAGCTAAAGGAATACAAACGCACACAAGTTCAAGCCAAAGCTATCACCAGAAAAGAATTCCAGTACAGAGGGATCTTAAATAGAAGTCAGGGACCCAGTCCAGAGTGTGATTGGATGGCTCCCTAACATCCACAACACCTTGAGTGGGGATCTAAATTACCAGTCAACCTGTCAATCATAAGTAACAGAACTGACAGAGCAGTGTTCAGACTGGAAAGACAGAAATATGTATACAATACCAAGATCATGGACAAAAGCGCATCCCCCGCCTTATCTTCTAGACAGAAGACTGTGCCAAAGCCCGAGTAGACGCGGTCAGGACACAGACACTTTACTGGCATGATGCAACAAGACATCACTGAACTTCAGATTCCCAGCTTTAAAATAACTGTATGTTCTTATCAAGTTCTTAACATGTTCTTACCGGCTACAAGCTGTAGGTATGGAGCAATACTGCCCTCAAAGCAATATTCTGGGGAAGAATAAATCCAGACCTTTGTACATTAAGAGTCCGAGGCAGCATTCCATGCTTTTTTTTCCTGTTGGCTCTATATGAATTTGGAGGCATTAGAAGACAGAGGTAGAGGCTCCATGCATCTCTATGAAGCTCCATTAAAAGGGCTATTTCATCATCAAGGTTTCACACAATATATTATAGATCATTTAGTTAAGGTAAATGATATCTGATTCAGAGAAAAATAACCCTTGCATCACCTCTTGTGCACCACTTTTCCACTCTTCATTTCATCAGTATTTTTGGTTTAGTGGACGAGACTTTGTGCTGGTCATATGACTATTTCTCAACTTTACAAGCCTAGAGTTCACCCCACCACCCTACTTCTAAAGTTTGCACTCTTGGCAGTAAGTAGCTATGTGGAGACTCTTAGTAGTATAAAAGATTATTTTTTCTACTCATATCATGATACATTTGTTATGTTCTTGTATGATTCAAGAGAGTTACATTCTTGGGAAGAATGGGTGAATCAAAAAAGCACAATCCCTTGATGCCACTAGTTGTAACTTTTAACCTATAGTACAAATTAGACATTCTAGAAATGCAGAGATACAGACAATGATCCAGACAGTATATCTATTCAAGCAGAATCTCTCACTTTAGCTGTCACTTAATTGAAAATAAAGCAACCAAAAAGTTATTTCCCCCTCCTCATTGTAACCTTTATTGCACACTACTTTATGCAGCAAATGTGTTTTCAGATAGTGGAGGAAATGAAAAACAAGCAATTATCAGATATAATGTTATGCCAGCTAGAGGCTAAAAAACTATTGATTATCTTTTGTTAAAGAACATCTAGGTGAGACACTGAGTTAAGGGCAAGAAAACTGAAACAAAGTAATTACATGAAAAAATAGAGGCATAACAAATGAAGCTAAATGCATATATTCCAAAACTGCCCATTTCTCTTGGGAGCAATATATAAATAGGATAAAAAAATGGAAGACGGAATGAAACAGCAAAAAATCACAGAGCCCAGAAATCACAATCATAGAGCATGTTTTCTCCAACTATATTAGAGAAATTACAAACTACAAATGGGGCAAAAGGAAACAATAAAAGTTCCAATTAAAGAAAGGCCTAAAATAAAAATGTTCACTGCTTTACAGGTTGCAGTTAAAAACCATCATGTGTAAAATTCCAGATTTCCATGTTTAATATGCAGACAAACACAGGTGCTTTGTAAAAATTCTCACTTATATAACAATGCATATGATAATTTTATGTCCCAAGGGTATTATTATATATTTTTTTATCTGTGCATAGTCATTATAAGAAGGCTTGTGTGCAACTTTAATATTGTGTCACAACCCAACACAAATAGTCTTCATAAACAGTCTGGGCGACATGTATGAAATTTGGCGTTTAAAAACCAAATTTCATGTACATAATAATAGCGTAGAATGCGCCTGAATTATGAACCCGCTCTACAGCACTTGTACGACATTTCTGGCTCAGGTACATCACTTTGAAAGTGGTATACCTGTTCCAGCAGTAATGTGCCTAGAAATGCCGTAGCGAAGCTATAAATCTATAGCCTCGTACGGTTAAAGTGCATCCCGCCTCCCGCACACCCCCCGAAATCAGGCGCATTACAAAGTGCCGTGGGCACCATGTAATGCGCCTAATAATGGTGTGCGGGCTATTTAAAAATGTAGCGAACGGGGCTGTGCCTGATATCAGGCTGAAAAGTCGGCAGATATCTGGCACAGCTCCGTTCATACATGCAGCCCTCTATGGCTACTTGTTTAGCTGCGCCTACAACTTCTATTGTACAATCATTTAATTTGTGCATAGGGATCTTAAAAAATGACCTTATATTGGAGAAAGGTAAAGAAAAAGCAGACAATATATTAGAGTAAGGGGCTGTTTACACGGCAAGTGACAAATACCGGTCGGTTATGCGACTGGTATTTGCACTGTTTTGCAGCCGTCCTCACGGCCGCGGGGGGGACGGTTTTTCTCCGCAATGAGCAGAGAAATGCCCTCCCCCTTGAAATTGAGATGCACTGATTCCATCTGGAAACCGGACGGAAGATTGTGCTTGCTCAATGTTTTGCGGGCGGACTGCGGGCTGCAAAACCGCCGGGCAGAAAACCCATGCAGTGGGAACTGCGGCACGGGTTTTCCATAGAGCACCATTCTGCTCATTTTCGGCCGGTTTTTCAGGCGATCTGCAAAACTGCAAACTGCCGGAAAAACCGGCCAAAAAACCCGTGCGTTGGGGACATGCCCTAAGTCTCCCAATATCCTCTAAAACATACACTTATTACCACTGAAAACTTTTAGGCCATCTGGCAGGCATAATGCAACCCTTCAAATTGAATTTACTTCCAGCTTTAGTTTAAGGAAATAAATAGGTTGTATGTTGGTTATGAGTTTGTGACAGTCTTTCACTGAAAAGACTTCTTCAGTCAGTTTTAACAGACTTATAAATAAGATTTCTAGTGGCTTTTATTTATTGAGTAACCTATTGATTCACTGACTATACATTAGAGATTTGTAATAAAACTACATTCTGTTATGCAGGCCCAACAGACTTCCTCAGTTAAAGGGGTTGTACCACAATAATGATTCATCCTACCTCAGTCCTGTTTTCTCGGTTTCATTTTTGAATTGAGTGTTTACTGACTACTACTGGCCTGCAGTGATGAGCTGCTGAGGACACCAGGTCTGTAGCTATAGCAACCAGTGCTGGCAGCCTATCAGGAGACATCAAACAGGTCTGTAGCTATAGCAACCTGAGGAGGTGATGCAGCCCATACAAGAGGAGATATCAAGGAATAGGAAAGACACTGTTAATGGACACACATTGCAAAGTGGCTTGTTTTTGCAAGATCTAACTTAAAGGGAGTTTGCCACGATCTCATTTCATACCGCCTGCATCCAGCTCTTCAGCTGTGTGTGCTCAGAAGAGGGCGTGTGTGATTTGTTTGAATTGCATATCATGTGACCCAGCAGGATGACATCCCCAGGCCTTTCCTCTCTGTCGTCAAAGAAAGGTCTGTTTATGTAAAGCATTGTGAGTAGCTGAGAGGTAAAGTCTTTGCCTCCAGGCACAAGGGTCCTCGGTTCAAATCCCTGCAGGAATCAAACCTGTGGGTTTTTTTCTCTTTATCAATGCACAGACCTCATTGAGGTTCCTTTTTATTTATTTGCACTGTTTGATTAATTACTAAGGAGCACAGATGATGGGAGTAGAGTGACAGCACCTGGGGTTTAAACACTATTTTGTCTCTGTAGGAACTGATATGGTAACTAATATTGCTTGTTAATATAATATAATTGATGTTTGCTGATTTAAAGCATTCACTGTCCATCAGAGGTTTAGAAAGACTATGGTATATAGATGGTTAATGTCTTCTTGTTGAGCCACTTACAAGATTTAAAGCATAGCTTTAACCAGTACCACCACTAACAGACAATAAATCACTTGCATAATAAAAACTGTGATTAAAAGTAACAAAAGCAATAGAATAGCAGCCTTATAACTTAGTAGGTAGAAGAAATATTAATATAGTTTTGCTGTGCAGTCTCATTGTGCTGTAGACAATATACTCAAGGATAAGTGTCTGCTAAAGAATACTAATGTTCAACATATGTTGATCATGCCTCGGAAATTAGCTGTATATAGAAATAAGTCTTTCCCTTAAATTCTACTTTTAATCACTTTAATTGGCTGACAACATTGCATAAAACTAAATACGGATAGAAGACTTGACACTGTAATGTACAGTAGTTCCCATTTTCTGATGAGACCTGGCTATTATTAAGGATAATAATGATCTGGCAATATAAAAGTCACACAGCTTTATGAGTCTTTGTTTACTCAAGGACTAAAAAAAAAAAAAAAGCAATGCTTAAAGGAGTTGTCTCATTACGAGCTTTCAGCCTGTCAGTGTCCCTGGTAAGTTGAACTAGGGCGTGTTTCTTGGTCTGTCTGTTTCTGCCCCTCTCCCCCCTCCATCAGCACACAGGCAGCTACGTAACTTCTATACAGGGGGGAGGGGGTTTGCCTCAGAGTTCACCCTGTGTGTGCCTGCCTAGGTCTGTTACAGGAGAGGGCTGATCTAGAGTGTAGAAGGAATATGAAGCTGTGTGCTAATAAGCAGAGGGATGCATGTGTTCCTATATCCCCTGCTTAGCTTACAATCTCCACATCTCCAGCAACAACAAGGGCAGTGTTACTATACTCGAGATGTCTCACTAATACTGGAGAACATAAAGTTATTCACATGCCTAACTGTATAGCATTAGTATAGTCACAGTGCCAAAGACACATCATGATTATAGTAACAGACAGGGTCACTGCTGTCACATCTATCTGTGTAGAGAGCAGAGGAAGCAGGCACACACAGGGTTAAATCCAAGCAGCATTGACACAGACGCCAGAGTCCTCCTCCCCCTCCCCCCTCCACTACAGAAGCATTCTGTGCGGGAGGGGCTCTCTGCTCCCACTGTCTTCAAGGGTGAATGAGTCATTCAGACTGACAGCCAGTAAGATAAGATCAACAGGTTCTGATGAGACCTGGCTATATTTAGGAAATAATGATCTGCTCAAATCATAAAATGTCAACAAGTTTGAGAGTCTTTGTTTACTCAAGGACTAAAAAAAAAAAAGCAATGCTTAATAATAAAAAAGAAAAGGATCCTGTGCAAGTCCACAAAGAATAGTCATGTCAGACACAGCCTCCGTAAACCAGACTTTGTGCAAGAACGGAATCATAAAGACTGGCTGAACACTGCTTTGCATCTGAAGTATAACATTAGAAATAAATGATTACTAAGATGCTGCCGAGAAGTCTGTAGGGAGCTGCGGGCTTTTGCAAAGTGCTAAAGTGCCTTCTAATAAGCAGTCACAGAACTAGTGTATAAATACAATTTAATGGCAAAATGAACAATGACAATGCTTTCAGTGAACATTTTTTCTAGTCTTATGTAACTATTTCAGAAGAATTGACTAACTTATGATTCATACTTTCTATCCCAGATTCCTCAAAGTTCTACATCCAATAAGTTTCTACACTGAATTCCTATGCATGAAATTCAAACTTGTGTAGACAATGCCATGCTCATGCGCCTTTGTTTATAATGAAACATAGAAGTGCAAGGCTCACACCCAGATTGTATAAATTGTAGATATCTTTCCATATCAAAAATTTAGATATTAGTTTGGTATATTTGTATTGTTGTACCCTCTGGTCAAAGTCAAAGAGAGAAGAAAGTACACCCTCTATAAATTCTATGATAATAAAGTCAGTAAAGATTGGCTCACCTGCGCTCCTTCGATACATTCTTCAGGATTTATATGGCTTTCACCTAAGTGAGACATGAACCTAAATGAAAATATATCAAGCAATTGAGCGCTTGAAAGCTAAAAAAGGCCTTTATTCTTTCCATAAATGCAAGAGGTAAAACACCATGTGCATAGCCTTCCTGTGCGTTTCAAACTAAGGCTAGGTTCATACGGTGTATTTGCAGGGCATAATTATGCCCCGCAATTACGCCGTGTGGCCGGGTTGGGAGCGGGGGCGGGTGCGTGGGGCCGGCACCTCGCTGGCCCATAGACTTGTTTTACCAGCAGCGCATATACGCCGCTTGTAATTCACATGTCAATTATCTCCCCCCTCGCCGTATTCGCCGAGCAGGGAGAGGAGACGTAATCCATAGTTCTCTATGAGAACTGTGGATTACCGTAATGACTGGGACATATTCCAGCCGTAATATGCACACTCCGGCGCGTAATTACGGACTGAAATACGTCCAATTTTAAGCTGTGTGAACATGGCCTAAGGCGTTGGTTCTTTTTCAGGTGAAAAAGAACCGACATGGAGTTTTACCTCTTGCATTAATGGAAAGAATAAATGCTTTTTTTTAGCTTTCAACTGCTGGATCACTTGATATATTGGCAAGTATGAATTCTGTGATATTACATATTAGGACATTATAAAAAAAATTTCAGAAAATGAAGGCATTGATGGTATATCGCTAAGATATGCCATCAATTTCTGTTCGGTCTGGGTCCTAGCTTTTGATCCTGCACCAAAACCTCTGTATTCTAAATGGAGAGGTGGTTGGGAGTCTCCCACTGAAATAAATGGGGCTTGTTCAAGAGATAGGTGTAGATCCCAGAGGTGGGATCCAAACCTATATGACATTGATGGCATATTTAAGTGATATACCATCAATGTCTGAAGTGGAAAAACCACTTCAAAATTAGGTATATAAAAACTAAGATGAATAACAACACATGGTAGATTCTATCATTATTTTACAAAAACACATTGTAATGGCCCAGTTAAAGTCCAGACCTCAATCCAAATTAAAGACAGGATATTAGGAGAGCTGTACATAAAATAATACTTACTAACCTCAAATAACTAAAGCAACATTCTAAAGAAGAGTGGACCAAACTTCAGAAAAATATAAGGCTTATGATGTCATTCCGAAAATAATTACTTCAAGTTATTTATGCTAAAAGCTATTGATTCTTGGGGTGTACTTAGATTGATACACATGGCTTTTCCATTTTGGCCTACTTTTTGTTATATAAATAAATAATGATACACTGGAATATATTATGCGTTGTTCATTACAGGTTGTATTTACCTAATTTAAGCCTTTTAAGGACTAGGGGGACATGTATGAAAACTGTCTAGGGCTAAGACTGTCTGTATTGCCCAAAGCAACCAATCAGACCTCCAGTTTCATTTTTCAGAGCATTATATGAAATGAAAGGAGAGCTCTGATTGGTTGCTATGGGCAACAAAGAAAGTTTTAGCCCTAGACAGTTTTAATGTATGAGGCCCTAGGTGTTTTTTCTTTGTGTCTTAGATAGGCAAAACCATAGAATTTAAAGATGGTATACTTTTTTCATGTCACTGTATATATTTGGCTTTCAGATTTGAAGGCATGGACTATCTTTGTATTACAATCTCAAAAATATCAGGTCAAATATTGAAATTTCTGGGGTATGTCCCCATTCTGCTGTACAGGTGGGACTGACAGAATGGCCTGTATGGCCTACATGATGGTAAATAAGAAAATATGAAAATACATATAATTACTACAAGTTTTTTAGATAATGATATTGTTGTTGGACTTTAAAAGTTCACATGTAGCACATAGGACTTACAATGTCTATTCACCTAGTCACATTCCCATCCAAAAATTGTCTAAAAAGGTCATAGTAGAAAGTACCACCACTTTTTTGTCTAGCAGACAAGTTACTACCGAAACTTAGAAGAGAATTAATGGATGTAAACGTAGGGAAACCATCAGTGACTGGCACACTTATGTATTACCACATTTAGGAAGCTATGACTTTATTTTTGCACTGACGTAGACGCTGAATGTGAAAAAGATTTAGTTAGATAGATAGTTGTTGAAAATGAAGAGGAGTTGCTACACAAATTTTACAGGAAGGCTGTCAAAGTTTTCCCAATAAGGGGGTTAATCTTTATTAATATAAACTGGAAATCCCTTTTAAGCTGTGTTTACAAGGAAAAGACCAAATACCGGTCGGGAAATCCCAACCGGTATTTAGTCTTTTTTGGGCACGCAAGGGGACGTTTTTTCTCCGTGGTTTGTGGATTCAAGCCGTCCCCCTTCACACTCACATGTTCATGTACTGCCCGAAAACCGGGCAGCGGAAAAGCTGCGGTGTCAAAAACCGTCCAGCATAAAATCCGTGCAGTGGGGACTATGGCACGGATTTTCTATTAATGTCAATGTAAAAGGTTGACAGCCGGTTTACAGGCGGCACTCAAATCCAAAAACCTTCTGGAAAACCGATGGAAAACCTATGCCGTGGGGACAAGCCCTTATAGTGCATCCACAGAGATTTTTGGAAAAAATGCCATTTCAATATTTTAATGCAGTTACTAGAGCCAAAGCCAGAGAGATGGGAAATATAAAGAAGCACTTATGCTTCTCCTTATTGATGTATACACTTTTGGCCTTGGCTCAAAAAAATCAAAAACTGCAAAACCGTCCTTCCAAAAAAGTCTGTATGTGAAACCTGACCGGTTAGGAGAAAAGAGGAAAAAAGAGTAACAGAAAATTGTTTTATTCTGGTATTCCAGCCAGGAATGAGTTAAAAACTATCAGTCACTTGATTCTTGGGCTATTATTTGTTGCTTTTTCCTCTCTACAAAGTATACGGTACTGTGAAATAATTGTTTCTGAAACACAGTAATGCCAGCTTCCAACATTACAGACATGGTAAGCTCTGATACAAAGAGATAAGTAAATGATTACATGACTACCTATTTCATTTCACTGCTCTTAAAGGAACGGATAAAGAGGCTTTCTGCGTGCAACAGCAGGGCCCAGATTAGTCCAGCAGAGTTCACAAAATATGGAGAAGCAAATATCTGCTGATTGAAATTGAACCAAGGCATCTCTGCTCAATATTGTTAGTGGTTCTCAGCTGAATACATTTACAAAAGCCTCTGCTAAATACAACTCTTCTGAGTGCTTGGGAAACAAGCTGCATACACGGATATTAGAAAATATGATCCAAAATGGAATTGGCTTGGGCTCCGTGTCATAAATGGGTGGACCAGTTTCCAGCCTCTTAGTTCAGTATGTAGCCTTTTTGTTCATAGTAAATCTAGATTACTATACAGTATTTTTAATCACATTATCCAAGGAGAATATTAAAAAAATATTTTTTTTCAATATACATATAATTTTTATTTCATTGTACCAAATGGATATAGACATCTAATAACCTGGAACCAATAAACATCAAGCCAGTGGTGTACACAGAGCAGAGTGTAGTAAAAACAATTATAAAATAAAGATAAAATTAGGACACCTCTTGGTGCTAGTTAATAGCATGGTTTACAACCATTAGGGCATGTCCCCACTGCACGGGTTTTCCGCCCGGCGGTTTTGCCGCCCACGGTCCGCTCAAAAGACATTGAGCATGTTCATTCTTCCGTCAATGGGAGGGGGGGAGGGCTCTTCTCCGCTCATCGCGGAGGAAAGCCGCCCCCCCCCCCCGCGGGGGGGCGGCCGCAAAAAAAGACAAATACCGGCCGGCAAACCGTCCGGTATGTGTCCTGTGCCGTGTGAACGCAGCCTTAGAGAACAACTGGATGTATCACTGTTACTTGTTTGCTAATGTTGCCACAACTTGTGAATAGTTTTACCAGTTGATACATTATATACGCAAGAAGCATAGGTCAATTATGAGCTGGAATTCCCTTTTGTACTGGACACATGGCAGCTGCATGGCATTCCTCTATAATTTGCAGACCATTGAATGCAGTCTATTATTTCTTTAAAAAACAGTAACTCATTAATATTCTTCTTAGGTCATGAATATGTGACATCATGTAGGAGTAAGTGACTCCTAGTAACATATTCATCGAGTTTGTACTGTATGAATCTTCTATAACTTGTATAGTTGTGGTACTTATACAGTATGAGAAGACATTTTTAGTAGAGACATTAAGGATATAATAACATGGCATATAGTTTTCCACATTAGAATATCATTTAGTACTTTAGTAAGGGCAGTTCCTGTAGTGTGCAGAAAACCAAATTGTAGGAGGTTGAGAAAAGAGTTAGCAGTTTTCTTTTTCAGTAATAAAGTAATAAGGCTAGAGAAAGAGGAGAGCAGGATGTGTTAGAGGGAGAGAAGCTGAGCTCTGTGATACATAGGGTTATATGATAGAGGAGAGAAGCTGAGCTCTGTGATATATAGGGTTATATGTGGAGTGAGAGAAGCTGAGCTCTGTGATATATAGGGTTATATAATAGAGGGAGAGAAGCTGAGCTCTGTGATTTATAGTGTTAGATGTGGAGGGAGAGAAGCTGAGCTCTGTGATATATAGGGTTGTATGATAGAGGGAGAGAAGCTGAGCTCTGTGATATATAGGGTTATATGTGGAGGGAGAGAAGCTGAGCTCTGTGATATATAGGGTTGTATGATAGAGTGAGAGAAGCTGAGCTCTGTGATATATAGGGTTATATGATAAAGGAGAGGAGCTGAGCTCTGTGATATATTGGGTTATATGAGAGGAGAGAAGCTGTGCTCTGTGATATATAGGGTTATATGAAAGAGGACAGAAGCCAAGCTCTGTGATATATAGGGTTATATGATAAAGGGAGAGAAGCTGAGCTCTGTGATATATAGGGTTATATGATAGAGGAGAGAAGCTGATCTCTGTGATATATAGGGTTATATGATAGAGGAGCTGGGCTCTGTGTTATATAGGGTTATATGATAGAGGAGAGAAGCTGAGTTGTGTGATATATAGAATTATATGATAGAGGAGAGAAGCTGAGCTCTGTGATATATAGGGTTATATGATCGAAGGAGAGGAGCTGAGCTCTGTGATATATAGGGTTATATGATAGATGGAGAGAAGCTGAGCTCTGCGTTATACAGGGTTATATGATAGAGGGTGAGAAGCTGAGCTCTGTGATATATAGGGTTATATGATAGATGGAGAGAAGCTGAGCTCTGTGATAATTAGAGATTATATGATAGATGAGAAAAGCTGAGCTCTGTGATATATAGGGTTTATATGATAGAGGGAGAGAAGCTGAGCTCTGTGATATATAGGGTTATATGATAGAGGGAGAGAAGCTGAGCTCTGTGATATATAGGGTTATATGATAGAGGGAGAGAAGCTGAGCTCTGGGATATATAGGGTTATATGATAGAGGGAGAGAAGCTGAGCTCTGTGATATATAGGGTTATAATTGATAGAGGGAGAGAAGCTGAGCTCTGTGTTATATAGGGTTATATTATAGAGGGAGAGAAGCTGAGCTCTGTGATATATAGGATTATATGATAGATGAGAGAAGCTGAGCTCTGTGATATATAAGGTTATATGATAGAGGAGTGAAGCTGAGCTCTGTAATATATAAGGTTATATGATAGAGGAGAGAAGCTGGGCTCTGTGATATATAGGGTTATATGATAGAGGGAGAGAAGCTGAGCTCTGTGATATATAGGGTTATATGATAGAGGAGAGAAGCTGAGCTCTGTGATATATAGGGTTATATGATAGAGAAGAGAAGCTGAGCTCTGTGATATATAGGGTTATATGATAGAGGGAGAGGAGCTGAGCTCTGTGATATATAGGGTTATATGATAGAGAAGAGAAGCTGAGCTCTGTGATATATAGGGTTATATGATAGAGAAGAGAAGCTGAGCTCTGTAAAATATAGGGTTATATGATAGAGGGAGAAAAGCTGAGCTCTGTGATATATAGGATTATATGATAGAAGGAGTGAAGCTGAGCTCTGTGATATATAGGGTTATATGATAGAGGAGAGAAGCTGAGCTCTGTGATATATAAGGTTATATGATAAAGGAGAGGAGCTGAGCTCTGTGATATATAGGGTTATATGATAAAGGAGAGGAGCTGAGCTCTGTGATATATAGGGTTATATGATAAAGGAGAGGAGCTGAGCTCTGTGATATATAGGGTTATATGATAAAGGAGAGGAGCTGAGCTCTGTGATATATAGGGTTATATGATAAAGGAGAGGAGCTGAGCTCTGTGATATACAAGTTTAAATGATTGCTGAATTTGTAGGTAAAAAGCCTATATATCAAAGAGCTTAGCTTCTTTCTCTCTATCACATCCTGCTCTTATATAGGGTAGTATAAACCACCTGACTGTTTCCCTTTAAATATGTTTAGTTAGATAAAAGATAATAGCCAGGCTAGAGACAGAATAATGTTTGAGGGAATAGGGTTGCACGTAGTAGGGTGGGAATAAGAGAGAAGCATGGAGATATGTTCTGTGATCGGATTAAATGCTGTAAGTAAACTTGGAACAATGCGCAAGGGAAGGACATTGATGCTACTTGGGGACTAGGATATCATTTCATGCTTGATCTAGGCGATTTTAAAATAATTGACCAAGCCTTCCGTATTGAGATCTGTGATAGACACCTGCACTTTAGGACTGAGCGAAGTATCAAAAGAGTCATTTATGGCTTTTGGATAGTGTGCAGAACAAGAAATTAAAACAGGATTTTATGTCAATTTGTAAAGAGGAAAATTACTAGAGTATATGATTTTTGACACAGATGTCTGGTGCACCTTGAACACTGCTGAAGAAAATGAGTTCCAGTTGTATGCCAAGGTTTTTGCCATTTGAGTTGGGAGGTGTAGAGGTGCTGCTTTGTTTATGGGAACATTTCATCGTAAGGCTCGGCAGCCATGTAATGCTCTGGATAAGAGAGGTAAGAGATGAGGGACAACGAGGACTGTGGAGCGTATATAATCTGAATGTTGATGGCAATCAGAATAGTGCATGAGTATTAGGCTATGTTCACACGGCATAATTGCAATTACGCCGGGACTTTGGGAGCTCGTGCCGACTCCCGCGGGTCGGGGGCGGGGGACGGGGGAGGGGGGGGGGGCTGCAGCCCCACAGACATACTAGCGGCGCATATTCGCCGCTAGTAATTCACATGTCACTTATCTCCCCCCGTGGCGTATTGTGCGAGCAGGTAGGGAGGCGTATCCCATAGTTCTCTATGAGAACTGTGCATTACCGTAATGACTGGGACGTATCTTGCCCCGTATTGAGCGCAGTACAGCGCAAAATACGGGGCAAGATAGGTCCCAATTTCAGCCATGTGAACATAGCCAAAGGTGTATACAGAAAAGGCTTAGAATTTTTTATAGTAAAGGAGAGAAGGTTGTAGTTAGAAAGCAGTAGAGGAGAGGGGTTGTCTCACTACATTGATTCATCTTGCCTCAGTCCTGTTTTTTTGGTTTCATTTTGAATTCAGGGGCATGTTTACTGGCTTCTACTAAGCTGCATTATAAGCCAGGTCTGTAACTATAGCAACCAGTGCTGACAGCCTATCAAAAGAGATTGAACAGGTCTGTAGCTATAACGACCTGAGGAGCTGATTCAGCCCATACAAGAGGAGATGAATAGGTAGGACACTGTTAATGGACACATATTTCAAAGTGACTTTGCAAGATCTTTAAGATAAAAAGCAATCCTTGTAGTGAGACAACCCCTTTAAGTCAGAAAATGAACAAAGGAAGAATATGACTAAATGAAAGAAATTTCCATCTTTAGGAATGGGGCAATTAGACGTGAAAGGCCTAGGGAGGAGGTTAGAGACAGAAACGCCAAGGCAGATGAGGAGATCCAGATTTCAGTAGGGATGTAAAAGTCCTCAATAATAAGAGTCAAGGTATGACAAGATAGGAAGCAGTGCCATGTGGGTTTATACCCAAATTCTTCCCTATACATTAAACATATCCATATATTTAATTACTACTACTTATGCTGCTGTTTCAGTTTCTTGTCACAAGGTGGTAGGGACCCATCTTATTTTGTTATCGTACCCTTTGAATTCTAGTTACAACTCTGGATGTGCCTGATTATAGGGGCTTCTGTTCATATGTAGTGATCAATCATAACACATGGGAATATGGTTCGCCTTGTGTCAAATATTATATGTGTTGAGCATTTATGAGATAAAAATAATCCTTAGTTATAAACATTTCCCCTCTCAGATATTACATTAGATATATTAAAAGCAGCAAGAAATAAATATTTCTGTGAGATAAAAACATTTATCAAATCTTAATATGTAGTGATAAAGTATTCCTATTAAAATGAGTGTACTGCAAAGCACAGCCTGGAGCAGAGGGAACAGCCACAATGCAGATAGCGTAGATGAAAAGGATAGGAAACCATATAAATTGTTAGCTATTTTTAATGCTTTAGGATGCCTTCAATTTTTTTCAAGTATTTGACAAATTCAATAGATAGATCAAAACATGTCATTAAACAAGATATACCACAGCAGTAAACAAGCACTGGTGTCACAAAACCACAAACAACCTTTGTATAAAGCTCCAGGATAGAAGAGCTGTAAACTACTCTACTGAATGTTTAAAAGACAGATGTACTGTACTAGGAAGTGTGACATTAGTAGTCTAAGAAGAGCGGGGGAAAAATGTAGTTGTCAGAATGAAATCCCAATAGTGAGAGGACAGGATTAACTAACTCACTCTAGTTATTTGGTAGGCATTAGACATTAATAGGACAGAAAAGGTTAATGTGCATACAATGATGTGCATTACAGGTGTTAAAAGGGTTGTCTCACTACATTGATACATCTTACCTCAGTCCTGTTTTCTTGATTTCATTTTGAATTCAAGGGCGTGTTTATTGGCTTCCACTAGGCTGCAATAGAAGCCAGGTCTGTAGCTATAGCGACCAGTGCTGGCAGCCTATCAGGAGAGATCGAACAGGTCTGTAGCTATAGCGACCTGAGAAGCTGATGCAGCCCATGCAAGAGGGGATATCTAGGAATAGGTAGGACACTGTTAATGGACATATATTGCAAAAGTGGACATATATTGCAAAGTGACTTGTTTTTGCAAGATCTTTAACATATAAAGCAATCCTGGTAGTGAGACAACCCTTTTAAATAAAGATGTGTTTACTTTCTCAAGCATTTAAAAAAAACTATTTATTTATTTTCTTTTTAGCATTTACTTCTTTAAATGTTGACAACTGTGGGATTTTAAAACCCCTAGGTGCGGATGCAACTATTAAATAACCCCACTCTAAAATAAAGGGTGTTACGAATGGTAAAAAGTACTCTGAGACAGTCGGCTCCATGAATTGACTTCCTCATTCATGTTCCATTGTAGTCATTGATATTAAAACAGGCAAGTACTCCCATCGATCAGGGATGGCATGATCTAGGACTATGAAAAAAACCTCTAAAGGGAACAGTAATCACAATATATAAAAATAAATGGATATAATAAATATAGATACAATCAGATTTCCTGTGTATTAACAGCACTGTGCTTATAAATACCAACATTTGTAAGTAATGGAAAACTATCAAAATATATACAGGCAGTCCCCTACTTACATCGTTCCGACTTACATACGTCCCCTAGTTACAAACGGAGGCTCACGGGGCGTGGCTAACATTCAACACCGAGTCACGCACCATGATAACCAAGTGCCAGCATGCCACAGCTGCACATGACATACAGAACATTAGGTGAAATCTTCTAAAAAAGGGCACAGACAGCAAAACAAATGTAAAAACTGTTCCCTGCACTATCCAAAACTAAAAAAAATTTGAATTACATTTAATAAATATACCTGTTCTGACTTACATACAAATTCAACTTAAGAACAAACCTACAGTCCCTATCCTGTTCGTAACCCGGGGACTGCCTGTAGTGGGCACCAGATACTGTATAAAAAGAGGGGTACAACCAAGGTGTGTAAAAACTAATTATAAACTCAGTAAGAAATACAGAAACACACCAAAAGATAAGTGCACATCCAAATAACAATAATCATACAATAATCTTTTATTAGCACTGTATAGAAGACAATTAAAAACACTTAAAACATGTGGGATAAATACCCACCATAACAAAGCACTAGACCATTTATAATCTTAAATAGTGTGTCCCCAGCACACAATATGACATGTTCTATAATAAATATGTGCAAACAACACAGATAAATACATACAAAGTATCCAAAATGTGTAGATTACCATGTATTCAATAAGCAATATAAATAACTCAACCTAATATAAAGTGTAAAATCATGAGAAATAATAATAATTTCCTAACAAAAGTGATTAGTGCTCTGCAAAATAAAGAGGTTACACCAATTCAAGGGACATGAAGAGCTGGGGGTGCAATCCCTGTGCCCCCACTGTCTAGTCATAGGTCAGGATATTTTTCATTGTGTTTTATAGCGTATCAATACAAATTTTAGGTATGTTTATTGTTATTTGGGTGTGTATCGTTTGGTGTGTTTCTGTATTTCTTGCTGTGTATGCAAAATATTACATTATGTTTTGGGGTAAAGTATCGAATTCAAGTTCCTTCTTGCCTCCAATGTTCATGCAGTGTGGATTTCATGTTATTTTCAATAACATATCTACAAAAAAAGTTAGTGTACATAAAGTAATTCAAAAATATACATGCTTACATAAGGTCTATCAGTGGACCAGGGAAGTAATTGTTTATTTCTGCTTAAAATCATGACTTCATTATTGCTTTTTTTGTAAATATTGAAATATATTTTTGTGACCCATTTACAAGATCCAATTCCATATATCCTACTAGTTAAACTAGGTGCAGAGCAAACTTTTTCTAGCTAAATTCTGTCCATTATGTCATTCACTGTCAAATCTGCAGCAAAATAAAGCATCATTACTAAAACACTAGCAGCTGTAACAAACAGAAAAAACGGGAGAGGAAAAGTGTATGTAGGCCAAGCAGCATTTATTTGCATTTACTTGTCTAATTTTACATACTTTTGCAAGTAACTTACAGGAAACTTTTTATTTAAAAAAGCAATAATTTACTGTAAATGACATGGGGTGTACATAATGTCAAATACAAAAATAAGTCCCATTGCTTATTCATGCATTCACTATCAGATCTGTCAATATGAGCATATCTACTTAATATACTGTAAGAAAATAAGATGGACAGAGGACAAGCTCTCACAAAGAAAACTATATGGTGAAATATACATGGAGGCTTCAGTAGACTGATCTGAAAAGTAGGACATGGGCGAATTTTTTTTTTCACTAAAGGAATTCATTAACATATAACATTGTGTTCAGTTAACTTTTAAGGGCTAGATACTTCAGACTTAAAGGAGTTGTCTCATTACGAGCTTTCAGCCTGTCACTGTCCCTGGTAAGTTGAACTGAGGGGCGTGCTTCTTGGTCTGTCTGTTCTGCTCCCTCTCCCCCCTCCCATCAGCACACAGGCAGCTACGTAACTTCTATACAGGGGGGGGAGGGGGTTTGCTCTCAGAGTTCACCCTGTGTGTGCCTGCCTAGGTCTGTTAAAGGAGAGTGCTGATCTAGGAGTGTAGAGAGGAATATGAAGCTGTGTGCTAATAGAGCAGAGGGGATGCATGTGTTCCTATATCCCCTGCTTAGCTTACAAGTCTCCACATCTCCAGCAACAACAAGGGCAGTGTTACTATACTCAGGATGTGTCCCTAATACAGGAGAACATAAAGTTTTCACATGCCTGATTTGTTTAGTATTAGTATAGTCACAGTTCCAAAGACATATCATGATTATAGTAACAGACAGGGTCACTGCTGTCACATCTATCTGTGTAGAGAGCAGGAGGAAGCAGGCACACACAGGTTAATCCAAGCAGCATGGACACAGACTCCAGAGTCCTCCTCCCCCTCCAGAAGCATTCTGTGCGGTAGGGGCTCTCTGCTCCGACCTGTCTTCAAAGGTGATGAGTCATTCAGACCTGACAGCCAGTAAGATAAGGATCAACAGGTCAGCTACTATAGAGATTTGAGAAGCTGATGTAGTAATACTAACAGGGCTAGCTCAAAATCAGTAGAACATTTGTAATGAACATATATTGCAAAGCTGCATAAAGATCATTAAATTAAAATGTTCAGTTACTTTAGGAGACAACCTTTAATGCCCCTTTGTTTTTGGCACCATGCACTGTAATCTTAACTTTATCAATTGTGACTAACATAGGATTCCCTGCAGCTAAGTCAAGATTCCTGTAAAAGAGTCAGAGTGAATCCCTTAGATTCTGCTCCAGTTTATCTTTAATCCAAATCCATTGGATCACAAGAGACCTACATCTTTGAAGATTGTTTAAGATACATTATGCAAAATATATCTTCTCCATTATAAGTAAGCTTAGACATAACAACAAGAAATGTTGAGTTGCTTAAACTCAACATTCAGTACTTTGCACATAGCCTGTGTGGTTGAATTAAGACCTTTCAAAAGCCATTTGGACTATATAACATTAAAACAAATATACTACCTGTCATTCTATAAGTGACAGAAAAAAAATAAGTTTCTTTTTTAACTCCATTTCTAGCACTCTAGCTTCCCTTCAAACCATCCTCAACTCAGCTGCCCCTCTGACCCACCTCTCTCCTCATTACTCTTCTGCCTCTCCACTCTGCCAATCCCTTCACTGACTACATTGCCCAGAAAAATCATTTCAGGTTACTATCCATGACCTACAAGACTCTCTATACCCCCTCTCCTCCATACATCTCTGCCTTCATCTCCAGATATCTCCCCTCATGCAATCTCCGCTCCTCACAAGGACCTTCTTCTCTACTCTCCTCTTGTCAGCTCCTTGCACAACCGCCTCAAGACTTCTCTCGTGCTTCCCCCATATTCTGGAACTCACTGCCCCAACACATAAGACTCTCTTCCACTTTCACCAGCTTCAAAAGCAACCTGAAAACCCAACTCTTCAGGATAGCCTACAACCTACAATAACCCCACCACCAATACACCCCCCCACACACATGTCTGCCCTCCAACTTCGGTCTCCTTCCCCCTTCCTTGTAGATTGTAAGCCTTCGCGGGCAGGGTCTTCTCTCCCTCTGTTGTTAGTCACAAATTGTCATCATTGTACTTGTTTGACTTATTTTATTTATTTAACCCCCTTGAATGTACAGTGCCCGGGAATAAATGGCGCTATAAAATAATTATTAAAAATAATAATAATAATAATAATAATAATAATAATAACTTATCCTAAAATTAGGGGCTTGTCCCCAAAGGTTTTCAGTCAGTTGTACAGATGGTTTTTGGATTTGAAAACTATCTGTAAAGCGACTGTCAACCTTTTACATTGATTTAAATGGGAAATCCGTGCAGCAGTCCCCACTTCACAGATTTTCTGCTGGATGGTTTTTTACACCGCCGACATAACTTAAAACTTAGAACATGTTCAATCTTCCGCCAGGTTTTCAAGCAGAATAAGAAAATGTGGGTGCGAAGGGGGACAGCTTGAATCCGCGGGCAAAAGCCGCCCCCCTACGTGCTAAAAAAAGACAAAATACCGGTCGGAATATCCAACCAGTATTTGGGGTCCGCCGTGGCAACACACACTTGGCTATTTTATCCATAAAGCTCTAGTGTGTTTGAGGAGGAAGTGGAAGGAAATGTAGACAAAGATCTGGAATATATTTTGCAACTATCAGGTGTTATTTTATTCAAATAAAATATTACTAGACCTAAAATGATTGTTAAATGCACAAGTGATTATAGCACTAGCTTAAATTAACCTCTGTATTATCTGCAAACATCTGGCAATAAATTCTAATAAAAATTAATAATACCAGAGGAAAGTAATTGCATGGTTGCACTTTCTAAAACAGATTTCTCCCGTTAAGAAGAACATGAAACAGGAGCAGTATTATATCTATCACTGAGGCAGGCTACACTATTGCACTGGTGCCCTGTTGGCACTTAAGTAATCAATATTTTGGCACTAGGCCTTTCCTTAGCACACCTATAGGACCTTCAAGTGCTGCGACTGCCAACAAGTGCTTCAGTGTAACAACAAGGGGTCTTAGTAAAGTGTGATCCCATGACCAATATTTTGTTATCCTAACCCACAATCTGAATGATTATTCTACAATAAAGGCACCCTAGGTAAGTGCTTTAGTTCAATTTTCTCTATTTTTGATGTGTATTTGTAGAATTGTATTAACTTCTGCAACATGTCTGAGGCAGTGTGAATTCATGTTTTATTTTGCATTTAAATATCAGAAATAAAAATGACACTTAAATTTGTGAAGCGTTCCATATTTTTATTTTAACTAACTATTTTCACCCACCAAGCTCTCCATAGTGCTACATCTTTTCCCTCATGTTTGTCTACCAACTCAATCCAGATCTCTGTTTTGATAATTAACTTTCTCAACTCTCACTTCAAAGACTTTGCATGTGCTGCACCAATTCCCTGAAATTTGCCATCCTGTAAAATCAAATTAATTTCCAATATTCATAGTTTTAATCATGCCCTAAAAATACCCCTTATTAGGCAACACTGCCACCAACCCTAATAAGACTTTCTTTTTCTTACAACCTTCTCCTTCAGTCAACTGCTATCCTTACTATTCATGCACGCATGTGCACCTGATATCTGTATGTACACATAGTATGGCAGGTATGAACGGGGCTGTGCCAGAAGTCTGGCGTCTTTTCAACCCGAAAACTGGCGCAGCCTCATTTGCTATATTTTTCAATAGCCTGTATGCCAGTATCAGGAGCATTACAGAGCACCCCCGGCACTTTGTAATGTGCCCAATTTCGGGGGGGTATGCGGGAGGTGGAGCGCATTAGAATCATACGAAGCTATAGATTTATAGCTTCAGTATGGCAATTCTAGGTGCATTACTGGTTTACCTGAGCCAGAAATCTCATCTTAGCGCTAGAATGCGCCTGATTTAGGACCCACAGTAGAGTGTGTACATAAATCAGGCGCATTCTAGGCTATTATAATGCCCATGAAATTTGGCGTTTAAACGCCAAAATTCATGCATGTCGCCCATACTATCTGAGTGACTTTTCAATATTATTATTCAGTATCCTCTTTTCAGTATCATTGTTATAGCTATTAGTAAATGATAAATGTCCTTATAAGGGTTTTCTCAATACAATGATTACCTTTTAACATGTAGAAAATTAAGACTATTACCAAATCCATTGTTGTTTAAATTTTGCTTTAATCAGGAGATAAAGAAGATTTTATCTCCTCTTAGAATACACAAATTTCTCTGGTTACCGACCACCTCTTCCCACCTCTCCTTGCTCTCTCTTATGTCTCATTGCTCCAAGCTGCCACTAATCAGGCAGTTTGACCACTTCCAACAAAGTCTTATCTCTCCCAATGGAGTTTGTTTACAAAACTAAATGAAAAGCTTTCACTCTTAGGCTAGGTTCACTCGGCTTAATTGCGGGACGTAATTATGCCCCGCAATTACGCCGTGTGGCCCGGGGCTGGGCGGTAGCGGGGGCGGGTACTGGGGGCCGGCACCTCGCCGGCCCATAGACATTCATTCACATGTCAATTATCTCCCCCCTCGGCGTATTCGCCGAGCAGGGAGAGGAGACGTAATCCATAGTTCTCTATGAGAACTGTGGATTACCGTAATGACTGGGACTTTTTCAGCCCGTAATTTGCACACTCTGGCGCGTAATTACGGACTGAAATATGTCCAGTTTTAAGCCGTGTGAACATGGCCTTAAGAACCCTCTAGCCTTGTGTAATATACTTTATAAATCTCCTCCAGTCATGTCACTGTAACAGGAATAGCTTAGAACAGCAGAGCTGATATGCCAATCACTGTTACAGAACCACACACAGCCTAACCAGGAAGTGTATCTACTGGCTGTGGCTCTGCTAAACTGCATGGTGAGAAAACTTCTTTAACTAATCCAAAGGTCAAATTGGCCACAGCAATCCAGACACTTTTCTTATGCCTTCCTATCGACCATGTAACTTTTTCTGTGAGTGGTTGAAATGTCTTGGCAGTTACAGTCATGAGAGAAAGAAAGTACAACCTCATTTAATTCTATGGTTTTAGATATCATGATGTAATTAAAAAAAATATTGTCGTTAGAAGGTCTTAAAATTAGGTAATTGTCCACTGCCAAAATGTTGATTGCACCCATTTATAAAAGAGTGCAATTTAATTCAGTCAATATGCCATAGCTACAAGGCTACCCAGTTCAGCAGCAATGCCTAACAGCCACAATCTTTGAACACCATTAGCATGTAGCCTAAAGCAAATGACTGGGTCAAGCCCAACCTTTGATATTCTGAAATAAGTACATTGAAAAGCGCAGTGATTTCTTGCAGTCTGCTTTAAGGTCATCTACTACACCAAACAATTGGATTTTTGCAACATTTGATCTTGTTTAAATTTTTATTCTTTGAAGAGTTGTCATTCTATTTATAAAGCAGCATGTCTAAAACAGTCATGCATAATACCATATATATAATTGGGCTAATTACAAAAGACAAGTTGCTGCATTCTGAATGACTACACTTTTGTTATGAGATTGGTAATTTATTCTTGAAGCCCCTAACGAAATCTGTCAATTTGATAGAAATATCTGACAAATTACTATAATATGTGGTCATATTCGTTAAAATGCAATCAATCAATTCAAGCTGCCCGGCCTCAAACTAATGCTAACACAGTAGTTGGAGATAAAAATAAAAAGTCCATTAAAATATTTGACTAATACGCTAACAAACAGTAAAAGTCTCCAGGGAACACTGTCTGATTACTAATGGCATCTTTCCAGCTTTTTAGTTGTGAAGAATCTGAGCTACTAGGAAAGAGAAAGTTCTGGTTCACAGTTTAATTATCCTTATATGGTTTATTCAATAAAAGTGCGAGATAACATTGAAATCAAAAACAAATGATCTCTGATCCACATCCTAATATTGAAATATCATAAATATACCATGAACATGGTATCTTGACAGATACCATGAACCACTTCATATAAAGTATGCTTGTAACATTTCACTGCTGTACCTTTTCTTTATTTTGGCAGCCCGTTCATGGTATCTGTCAAGATACCATTTATCCCGATGGATATCATGGTTGGGCCGCAATACGGCAAATGACTTATGTAGTAATATAAATGGGGCTTAAAAAAAATTCAGGTACAGTTTTTATGGCAACTGCTATAGGTTAGCTTTGCTCTATTGCTTGTACGTCTCCCTTATTCTGCTGTAATGGTCTATTCAGTTGATCACACAGACTCATATTTTCCTGGCTTGAACACCATTACTTTTAAATCTCCCCTTTGTACTTAGAAATGTCTGGTCTTGTCTCTTCAAGCCTTCTTAAAGGGGTTTTGCCACGATCTCATTTCATACATCCTGCCTCCAGCTCTTCAGCTCTGTGTAATCAGAAGGGGGCGTGTGTAATTTGTTTGAATTGCACATCATGTGACCCGGCAGGATGACATCACCATGCCTTTCCTCTCTCCAGTCAAAAAAATATCTGTTTATGTAAAGTATTTTGAGTAGCTGAAAGGTAATGTTTTTGCTTCACAGCACAAGGGTCCTTGGTTCAAATCCCTGCAGGAACCAAACCTGTGTTTTTTTTTTCTTTCTCAATGCACATATCTCATTGTGGTTTCTTTTTTATTTCTTTGCACTATTTGACTAATTAATAAGGAGCACAGAGGATGGGAGTAAAGTGACAGCACCTGGGGTTTGAACACTCAGTAGCTGCCTGAAGAGAGGTGATGTCTGAGCATGTCTGACCAGGACTGATGAGCTCTCAGCCCTGGTCATATCCCCTGGAGACGAACTGTAAACAATTAGTTCGGTTTTGTATTGAAATGATAAACAACAGTGTAAAACAAGTGCTATAGCCTATATAGTACTCAGGCTATCAGGTTCTACACTAGACTTTCCATGAATAAAAGTATCCCAACCCAACTATACTAAGTTTAAACAGATCCCTAGTTCAACTCACCATCAACCTTTAGTAACATACCCCAGACCTCACTCAGCTGTATAATGTTAACACCTTTAAGAACATGTCAGGCCTCCAGCCACTATAGCCTTCAGTCCACTGACTCCACCATTAAGAGCATAATAACTCTGGCCTCCAGCTTATTGATGCTCCCTTGATGAATAAGCCAAATCAGACATCCAGCTCACCACCACAGCTCTGAAGCACAAGATTCACACAGGCCAAACAAAATTCTACTCCACTTGACATCATGCCCATACCATTTGCATTTAGGCTACCTGTTTATTAGCTCCTCTTTGTCCCTCCTTTCAGTAATGGGGTGTAGCACTCCAGTAGGGTTATTGGTTGGACTTGATTACCTGTGTCTTTTTCCAACTTTATCTACTATATTACTGTGTTGGTATCACAAGAGACATGCTCAACAGTATCAAGCTTGCACTAAGCTTATGCCGACCCAGAATACAAATGTGTACTATAAGTACACACCACAACATCGTATCCATACAGTGTAATATACATGTCTATCTCAGATTTACATTACAAGCATTTATTAGTGGAATATGCAGTCTTTACCATCAGGAGGTAGAAGAATCTTTAGTCCCCCTCTTACAAATTCCTTTTTTTTCTCTAAAACATTAACTTTCAAAGATAATTAATACCTGGAATATCATAAAATAGTGATTAATTGCTTTGGTTTATTTGTTCTTTTTAGTTTCATTGGGGGTGGATCACAAAGCTGAATGCGCTTAAATTATAGCTTAATTTGGAATAGAAAACTGGTGTACACGGCTTGTGTCACATTTATGACATGTTATAAAACATTTTTATCTTACTAGGCAGTTTTGACAAACAGCTTAGAGTAAAGGGCTATGGCTTAAAATGTCTGATCTGTAAATGTGAAATACTGATCTAAAGTAAACTTACCAAACTGTAATGTGAGGCACAAAAAAGTGTCTTAGGCTTGGTTGACATCTGTTAAGAATCACTGTTGCAGAAGTAGAACCGGACTCAATTTACAACAGACACCAACAGCCCTCGATGGACCCCATTGACGACACTGGGGTCCATCGCATTTCCTCCACAGTGTCCATCATTTTCACTGAAAAATACTAAAAAAAAGTGCACCACTGAAAAATAAATTTGCTTCATTGTGTATTTTTCTCCATTACTGCCTAATTTGAAGTTAAGAATTCTGCAATTTTTGGGGCAGAGGATCTTAGAAGTACATTGCAAACAGAAGTGCAGATCGCAACTCCTTCAGAAGAAACAAAACCATCTCATACTAGAGTATCTGCCAAACAGTGTCCCTACAGAGAAGGGCATTAGCCCAATACAGCTGTTTACAAATGGAGGTATGAGAGCTCTTCCTTTTTGAGGTTGCATACATTTTTGGCATAGAGCACTGCTTCATTCTGAAACAGCTGTGTACAGTACGTCTGTAGGGTGACATACTGTAGAAGAATCAGTACCTCATATGAAAGCTGGACACTTTTTACCCAAATGCAACTAATACCCAATTCCAGGCACTATTATTATAATTATTATTAAACGTAAAAAGTCTGCGTGTACGAATATATTGGATATCCAACTACTATGGAATCCTAATACTTATCATAGTGGTGTGATGTGACCACCGGTATATAGGAGTTACTGGCTGTACCTTCTCTGTACGTATACTGATTGTACTCTTTGTATATATACACAGATCCACATTGGAATTTTAATCTTAGGGTCTTTCATTATAGAAATAAAAATTATGTTTTGTAATACTTTTTGTAATACTAATAATTGGGTATTAGTTGCCTTCGGGTAAAAGCTGTTTTGATTGATATCTACCCTATTGCCTATATTTGGGATCTTCCAATTTTTCTATCACATGGAAGCTGCACTCCAAATAATGAAGTCAAATCTAGTCTTTGTCTTTTGCTCAACTGTAAATTCCCATTGACTAATGTATAGTGGTCGGAAAACTAGAGAAAAAGCTTTATCATTTCAAGTCACATGACTGTCCTGCACTGAAAACTCTGCTACCCAATAGGTTGGATCACATGTCTGACAATGCAATGAAGATAAACTGATGACTGTATGCAGATCCAACATTTTAAATCATGTAGTTAAACATAAAATATTGCCTCACGACATGAACAAATCACGTGCAGGCCACCGGTGGATTTACTGCAAGATATAATCAGCATGATATCACTTGAGAAATAGCAAGAATGGTCTTGTACAGTCATATCTATCTATCTATCTATCTATCTATCTATCTATCTATCTATCTATCTATCTATCTATCTATCTATCTATCTATCTATCTATCTATCACTGTGCATAACCAGACTGTTTTCCCAGGCAGGATGTGAGCTGCTGTGGCACTATTCAACACCATCAGAAATTTAGAGACTGGGATTGTAACCCAAGTGCTGCAGGACATTGCTATCACAGGAGGTACTTATGACGTGCCAGAAAGGCCACAGTCTCTGCTTCTCAATCACCAGAGTAATTTGCAAAAATAGTTGCCTTTGACAAATTTTGAGAAACTGATCCTGAAGCCATTCTGACACCCTTTTTCGTTGGAAAAGTTGTATTATGTAACCAATACATGTACCAGGACTCTATGTTAAAGAACTGTCATTAATTGTCATTAATCACTTATCATTGTACTCGTTTGACTTATGTTATGTATGTAACCCCCTCGAATGTACAGCGCCCTGGAATCAATGGCGCTTTAAAATAAATAATAATAATAATAACTGAAAGATACTGCTACATCATAGCCCCATAGTTCTATGGTACAGAGATAAAAGTGGGCTGACTACTGCTATGTCATAGCCCCATATCTCTATGTAACAAAGATGCAGTGACTCTGTATACTACTACAACATGCTTTGATGAGTGCTGCATATAGCGAAAATCTTCTATAGAAACAAGGTCTCTTGGAGGAGACCAGATCTGTTATATGTCATGCCATCAAGCATGCTATGTGTAACGGGTTGGTGGACTCGCTGGACCACCGCAAGCGATAATAGTTAAGCCACGCCAGGGAGCGGAGTATAAGTAGCCCCCGGTATTCACCAGAGCCCGTCGCAAAGCGGGATGGACTTGCTGCGGCGTGAGGCTACCAGGTCGCTACCCCCGACGTGACTTGCTTGCGATGGCGGCCGGGGTAATGCGTGGTACAGAATCGTAATCCGGAGACGAAGTCGGTTACAGGCAGGAGGTCAGGACGGGCGGCAGAGGTTCGTGGTCAGAGACGGGCAGACGGTCAGGGTAGGCGGCAAACAGGCAAGGTCAGGAAATGTAGCGGAACGGACTGGTACACAGGTAATCAAATAGAACTCCAAACTCTCTCAAGACAAACTAACGCACACCAACGATCTGGCAGAGAGTGCAGGGGGCGTGTACAATATATAGGACCAGTGGCCAGCAATTGACAAATTACCGGCGCGCTGGCCCTTTAAATCCAGACCAGCCGTCGCGCGCGGCGGCCAGCACAAGCAGGAGCAGGGAGCACAGGAGCGTGGTCGGGTAAGTAGACTGGCACCGGAGCCTTGTTAACAGGGGAATGGTAGCAGGGGGCGACGGCACCCGCGCTAGCCCCCATGACACTATGATTTTTTTACTGTCGCATTCCTATTTCTTTACATAGAGGCATTTGTCCCCATGCATCTCTATGCGTGGCCCCATACAAGACAGAGCTGTGATTTGACTGTGTGCATGAGAGCTTAGTCCCAGCAGGATATACCCATGTAGAAAAAGGCATTTTAAGGATCACTCATATAACTCCTGAAATATTTTATGGATTCCAACGTCAAGCTAAGCACAATATTCATAACGTAAAAAGGAGGAATATTTTTAGCTGAAATAAGTATAAAATGGTTCGGTCTATAATTCTCTAGAGTTCAAACAATATAGTTATGTAGATACGGAACATAATATGACATTAACCCAGATATCAAATGCTACTAAAAATGAATTGCTGTAGCTCAAAATATAAATTGGACTACAGTTCTGAATAAATGCTATCACACTGAATCTTCTGGAGAGGTGAAATGTATTAAAACAAGTGACATGGAATTAAATGAATCAAACATATTACACAAAATGCAGTTCGGTAAGCACAATTTTTCTGCAGCTTGGGAGCCGAGACCATTTTCTCAGAGATGGATTTCACTTACTTTCAAATAAATTACTTTAGCCATTGTTGTGATTTGAAACGCCAAATAGAAATTTAATACCCAAAATACGCCAAACCATTTTCTATATATGAAATATACAAGACATCAATAGAAATACAAAGAGATTCTCCAGCGGGAAATCGGATGGCAAGAAAAAGGTTAAATCGCCTAGTTAGCCATTTTATGTTAGTGACAGATAAGCATTATTATGTTCAAAAGGAGAAAGTTAATGTATTCACATTTATTGGCCTAATTTGATTTTCATAAACGTGCAAACCAATGTATGGTAAGTTGATCAAAATAATTTTTTGTGAAAATTGATCTGCCATGTTTTGGTTACTTTCAGCAATTAAAGTAAGTATTTCATTTGGTAAATTATACCGGCACATACTGGTCATTGGTATCTGTGTTTTTTGAAAATATCCATGATATTCTTTCCTAAAATGGGACTTAAAGGGGTTGTCTCACTACATTGATTCATCCTACCTCAGTCCTGTTTTCTTGGTTTCACTTTAATTCAGGGGCGTGTTTACTGGCTTCTACTAGGCTGCAGTAGAATCCAGCTCTGTAGCTATAGCAACCAGTGCTGGCAGCCCATCATGAGAGATTGAACAGGTCTGTAGCTATAGCGACCTGAGGAGCTGATACAGCCCATACAAGAGGAGATATCTCAGAATAGGTAGGATGCTGTTAATGGACACATATTGCAAAGTGATTTTTTTCTGCAAGATCTTTAAGATAAAAAGCAATCCTTGTAGTGAGACAACCCCTTTAAGGTGCAGGCAACAAAGTGGTAAACATAGTTTGGCCTTGCAGCACCAAGGATGGAGTCTGGATTTATGTTTGTGACCTTAGTGTTAACCACCAGTTCTGCTCTTTGTAAATGTCTAACTTTGAGGGATTATGTAGAATTTACCCAATGTACCTTTTGTGCAATAATGATAACAGCAGATTACCACAGAATAGAAGTTGACTCATTTACACAGATCCTATGATCTTCCCCATTTGCTTGAATACTTTATGAGCGTGAAAAAGTAGTTTTGTTTTTACAAAATAAAGTATGACTGCTAAATAGATCTATTTTTCTCACAGGTCATTTTTGTGTTGTAATTTGGGGGGAGTGTGTCACTTTAACAGACCTGCCATGTGTTATAATGAGTAAGTAGCACATTGGCACATCAAATATACCAATGTGAAAATAGAGATCAAGGAGGCCAAAATATGGTGCCCTCTATTGGCAAAGTAAATCATCAGTGACTAAACCCTATCAGCTATCCAAAAGTGCCAAGTAAGCAGGGTGTTTCTCAGAGTTATTGACAAGCTGAGAGAAGGCTCAATGCAGGTGAACTTTAGCTATAGATTTTGTTGTAGCACAGCACTTTGGGGGCTCATTAAGTTAAAGGTTTTTATCGTTGGTTTTGCACACAATGGAGTACATTCTACGTAATTTGCACCAAAATGCAGGTGCATATGCCTTACACCACAATTATTATGTGTTTTAGACAATGTTTAGACACTTTTGTAAAGCGGCCAGTAAACCTATGCATGGCTTCATGCACACAGGATGTGACTTTGCATTCCCATTTCATTGATTAGCTTTAACCCCTTCAGGACCCAGTGTTTTTTTTTGTTGACAAGTTCGTTTTTCCCTCCTCACCTTCCCAGAGCCATAACTTTTTTTTTTTACCCCTACATAGACACATGAGGGCTTTTATTTTGCTGGACAAGATGTACTTTCTACTGGTGTTATTCACTATACTATAGAATATACTGGAAAACCTCAAAAAAAATTCCAAGTAGGACAATTTGTGAAAAAAAACATATTTTCGCCATGTTTGCGGAGGTTTTGCTTTTACGGTGTTCAATCTTCGGTCAATGCAATGTGTTAGCTGTATTCTACAGGTTGATACGCATCCGGCAATACCAAACATGTAGGGTTTCCGTTATGTTTTGGTACCGTAAAAAAATTCCAAACTTGTTCTAATTTTGAAATTTGCGCCGCGGCGCCAGTTTGTGCGACCAATAACTTTTTTGTACTAACACATACGGACGTCAGTGAAGTGTACTTTTTATCGCTAGCAGTTTGGAATGCATGCGACTTTTTTGATCACTTTTATTCCATATTTTTAAGTGACGTAAAATGACAAAAAAACGCAATTTTGGTGTTTGGAAATTTTTTTCTTCTACGGTGTTCAGCGTACGGGATAAATGATGTTATATTTTTAGAGATCGGACTTTTTCGGACGCGGTGATACCAAATATGTGTAACTTTTTATTGTTTTATTGTTTTTAATTGTAAAATGGGGAAAGGGAGGTGATTTGAACTTTTAATACTTTTTTTTTTGTACTGTAAAACTTTATTTTTTTTTTACTTTAACATTGAGGCCACCTATGGTGCTTGACCACTAGGTGGAGCGATTGTCAATACAGTCTAATGCATTGCATAGGCAATGCATTAGACTGTACCAAGATGGCGGTTTCCCTACTTCCTGTCTGCGGACAGAAGTGGGGCTAACCAGGACATGGAAGTGACAGGAGCCTTCCCAAGGCTCCCCGCTGCCATGTCCGGGGGTCGGATCACTAGAGCTATGTTGTGGCGATGCCAATCACCCTGACGATCGGTGCGCGGCACCGTTCGTCATTCATCCAGAGGCTGCGGCCATCTTTGCCGCGGCATCTGAAGGGTTAAACAGCGCAGACGGGGCGACGCTGCCCATTCGCGCTGTAATGGCCGGGTGTTAGCGGCGATTAGCCGCTAACTCCTGGCGGCTGTGCGGGGGGGTTGCGGAGCGATTCCCCGGCAAAGTCCCTTATGGACCCGGGGATGTACTCATACATCCAGGGTCCTTAAGGGGTTAAACATGTAGACAAAGATAAAGTCTATTACCAAATTCATTAATGTTCTGATTTTACTTCCTTTCTGCTTATGTACACAAGCTTCACTAGGATACCCACAACCTCTTTATGCAATAGCAGCCCTGGCCAGGATGGTGACTTCACTCCCTGCTGTGTCTTATCAGCAGCACAGAAGCTTGTTTATGTCATTTACTGACAAACTTTAATCCTTTGCAACTTGGTGCACTAGTATGTAGACTAATCATGACTAATGTCACTCTAACAGGCTTAGCTGGCAATTGCAGATCTGACATACCAATCAGTGCCGTAGACACTCCAGGAAGTGGGAGCCTGAAGCTTATTGTGGCTCTGTGAAACAGCATGGTGAGGCAACCCTTTAACTAGTAATATGGTACCAAAAAATGCACCAACATTTTAGCTGAATTATTAGCAACTAAGTCAACTAATAAGTGGTAAAAAGTAGATAAAAGTGTGTAAACATGTCAGAGGTGTCAAACAGAATGAACTAATGTAATTATTCTGATATATTTTTATACCGTGTAGTCTAAATTAACATGATCTAAGTGTTAGACAGGATTAGTCAATCTACCCCAATGTTTTCCTGAAAATGCCACATTTTTTTCATGCCATTTTTATTGATCCAAAATACTACAGCCAAATGTTAAAGTCTATATTGATATATAAAACACATTTGATTTTCTTTATAGCAAAGAAACAGAGCTCATCTTTTATATCATATAATGCTCTGAAACAAGTAAAGGAGAGCTCTGATTGGTTGTTATGAGCAACAATGAAAGTCTTAGACCTAGACAGTTTTCATACATGTGGTCCATTATGTACTATACACTTTGGTCTGTGCTGTTTATCAATTAGTGATCTAACAGCATTTTCTGGGTATACCATTTTTGTGACTTTTTATTGTGTTCTCTATTGGACTTTAAAAACAGCATTTAATGTAACAATATAAAAAACGGTAAACATTTTTTTAAATGTCATCAAAAACACTTAAAAGGGTTATCCGAGAGTTTAAAGTTTTCATAGAACACTATAATCAGCATTTATATGGAAAAGTAAAGACATTCCACTACCTTCATGTGTTTATTTTTCCTCATTGTTCATCTATAATAAAATCAGTGAAAATCCCTGCTTGTGGGAGTGTCAGTAGTTCTCCAGCATCTCTTTCCTACATGTCCAATACTGTATTGCAATCTAGGACTTCCCGTAACTGCTAGGGTCTATGTGCTGACACTGGTGTGTAATCTCCCCATCTCTGTACTTGCTCTCATTATAATGATGATAGTTAGGACTCATGAGTTACTGTGTAAACTGTACAGTGCTGCAGTCATCATTTTCATGACAGCAGTACACAACCCCCCCAGCTCTGAACTACTGTCCTCTGCTCCCATTACTATGTTCTGTAAGCAGGACTCAAAGATAAACACACAGTTCCCCCCTCCTGTAATTAGTCTAAGGTGATTACTTCTACATCCACTTGCAAACTACAAACTGGAAAGAATGAATACAGCCAAATCACTCTCTGTTCAAGTCACGCCCAATACAGGGGAGCCTGGGCCACCCATTGAGTGATGACAAAGTATTCACTGAGGCCATGTGATCAATGTACATCACATGTACAAGGTACATCACATGGTTTGAAGGAGGTAGGAGGGAAGGGAGGACAGGGTCTTTGGTTCTGCACAGCTGGATAGGTAAATCATTTTTAATAAACATGAATTACAAAGTTCAATATAATACAGTTGTGAACCCTATAACAAATAAAAAGATAGTCCCGGAGAAACCCTTCAACACATGGCATTTTAACGGGAGTTTAAAAACATTGTAAAAGTAGTGTATGAGAGCAAGCCATAAAGAGCACTATACAGTATTTCTCATTATTAGACTTTATTTTATTAGGTGTGACATGAACTAGTAGAAAAAGAAGAGAGTGGGAATATTGGACAGAGTAAAAAGTATATTGGCTACATTATATTTGTCTGAAAGAAGCTTTGGATTTTCCTTGGGGTTTGTGATCATTTTATTTCAGGAGTTCGGGCATACTTGCATCAGTACAATTATTCATAGTTCAGCCCAAGAGTGAGTTAAGGTAATATTAATATAAAGCAGAGGTAATTGATGCAAGTAAAATGTTAAAGTGTTTTATATTACAGTACTTCTCTTTCGTAAAATGATAGTAATTGAAAAATCATGTTCTAGACTTGAAAATGCATTATAAATACTTGATGGACAGTGAATGGTGAAAATGACAGAAATAAGGATACCTGAAATGTAGAACTTAGGGTACCAGTAGAAAGGTAGACATTGGATTCCTATATGTATATATATATTGTGGCCAATGATTGGCTGCAGTGGTTGATAAAAAGGAAGAGCTACAAATGTTATAAAATAACAAAATATCTACAACTCATTACTTCAATCCCCTGTCACTCCATTGTAGATGCTTCAGCCGTCCCCACCCTTCTTTGTTTGCAATCTCCTATTTTGCTGACATGTGATCACTGCAGTCAGTTGGTGGTCCCAGCAGTGATATGCTGTACTTACGGTACTGGCATCAATAACTGCTGTAGCAGACAAGGGAATGCTGGAACTTCTGCACTAGTTTGTTGGGATGTTATAACGGTGAACAATGCTTTTTATATCATTTTTTGCCATTTTATAATATTTGCGGAAAACTTACACTCCTTGGGGCTCTAATCCATTTTGTGCTGTGTTACCCTCCTATATGGACAGTCATATGAAACTGAAAAGGAATTAGACCCCCTAGAGCAGAAACCACACCAAGTCAGAGGACTACATACACTATCCCTAGCTGTCAACTGGGATCTTTGATATGGGCTGCATGATACGATATAGTCTCCTTGGATTATGGTTCCTGGTCTTACAAATCCATAGGTGGCTTAGGCCTGCAGGACATGCTCATTATAAAGAAAGCACATTGCTGCTATCACAAAGTCTTAGCTTTACCCAGCATAAAAGTTTTTATATGCGTATTTCTGTAACTGAAATCTGTTCCATAAATTTAAATGGGGTTGTTTCTGCTGCAGACTCATGGATTTCTGAAAACCATATTCAAATGAACAAATGGGACAGGAACACAATATTATCATATGCCTAGCCTTATAGCTGCATATTCTGTAATGTTTGTACTGACCTTTTTTTAAATGATGTCTTTTTGTACGGGCACTGAAGCCTATGGAGCAGAACACCATATAATTGGTATATCTGCCTTGACTTGAAGGACAGTATAATCTAATATAGACTAGTTAGTAAGGATGCATTGCCTGACATTTCTGAATGTACAGTCGAAACCAGAAGTTTACATACATTATATAAAAAGACACAGATGCATGTTTTTCTCACTATCTGACATGAAATCAGAATAAACCTTACCTGTCTTAGGTCAATTAGGATTATCAAAATTATTTATGTTTGCCAAATGCCAGAAAAATGAGAGAGAGAGAAATGTTAAGCCATTTTTATTACTTTGTGCAAAGTCAAACATTTACATACATTTCATTAGTATTTGGTAGCATTGGCCTTACACTGTATGACTTTGGTCAAACAATTTGGATATCCTTTCACAAGCTTCTCACAATAGTTGGTAGGAATTTGACCCATTCCTCCTGACAGAACTGGTGTAACTGAGCCATGTTTGTAGGTTGCCTTGCTCGCACCTGCCTTTTCAGCTTTGCCCATAATTTTTCAAAATGACTGAGATCAGGGCTTTGCGATGGCCACTCAAAAACATTGACTTGGTTATCCTTAAGCCACTTTATAACCAGTTTGGTAGTGTGCTTCGGGTCATTGTCCATTTGGAAGACCCATTTCTACCCACGCTTTAACTTCTTGGATGATGTCTTGAGCTGTTGCTTCAGTATTGCCACATAATCTTCTTTCCTCATGATGCCATCTATTTTGTGAAGTGCAGCAGTCCCTCCTGCAGAAAATCAACCCCACAACATGATGCCTGATGATGATGTTTCACAGGTGGGATGATGTCCTTAAGCTTCCAAGCTTCTCCCTTTTTCCTCCAAACCTAACAATGGTCATTGTAGCCAAACAGCAAAATTTTAATTTTGTCAGACCAAAGGACATATCTCCAAAAAATGTAGGTATTTTTTCCTGTGTGCAGTTACAAACATTAATCTGGCTTTTATATGTTTCTTTTGTAGTAATGGCTTCTTCCTGGCAGAGTGACCTTTCAGCCCATGTTGATACAGTACTTGTTTCACTGTGGATAATGACACAATCTTACCAGCTTCTGTCAGCATCTACAAAAGGTCTTTTGCTTTTATTGTTGGGTTGATATGCACATGTCGGACCATAGCACATTCATCTCTGAGACACAGAACCCATCTCCTTCCTGAGCAGTATGATGGCTGGACATTCCTATCTTGTTTGTACTTGTGTATAATTGTTTGTACAGATGAACGAGGCACCTTCAATCTGGAAATGGCACCCAAGGATGATCCAGACTTGTGCAAGTCCATAGTTCTCTTCCTCATCACACGGCTGATATCTTTATACTTTCCCATGATGTTACACACAGAAGCAGTGTGCATAAAACATCCATAGGTGTGTCTCAAACTCAGATGTTGCCAATAAATCCACCAGAAGCTTCCAAAGACATGACATCGTCATATGGGCCGTCCCAAATTGTTTAAAGGCATGGTAATTCTACTGTATGTAAACTTTTGACTTTGCAAAAAATAATAAAAATGGCTAAAAAAATTATCTCTCATTATTCTGGCATTTGGCAACTAGAAATAATTTTGGTTCCAAATTGACCTAAAAAAGGTAAGGTTTATTCTGATTTCATGTCAGATAGTGAGAAAAACATGCATATCTGTCTTTATATATAGTGCATGTAAACTTGTTTCAACCGTATTGCTGACATTGTTAGACAGTCAGCTTTTCTGCCCACAACCAGATTAGCAGAAGGCGGCAGAAGCAGCTTGGCAGCAGTCATGCAATCCATTCCTCAGTTCAGCCAATAATGTTAGTCAGATTGCAGCATAAATTGTCCCATGAAGAAAACACCAGTCTACATGTCCTATTAGACAGGGGGAATGTCTGACTGGCCACAGCTTCCCCCAGATCAAATGATCACCATCGATGTTGTAAACTGAATAGGTTTGTCTCTAAGGCTATGTCTATACAGCATAGGTTTTTGGTCAGATTTTCCTTGGAGTCAGTATTTTAAATCCGATGAAAATCCGACTGAACCTAGTGCTGTGTAGACCTCAATAGAAAATCCATGCTGCAGTCTACCGCTTTTTTTGTGCAAAATTTGCCCGATTTTGGATAGCATTTTAACGTTGCTGTGTAGACATAGTCTAATTAGAAAACCCCTTTGAGTAAACTTAAAGGGGTTGTCTCGCTGCAGGGTTGCTTTTTATGTTAAAGATCTTGCAAAAACAAGTCACTTTGCGATATGTGTCCATTATTCTGAGAGATCCCCTCTTGTATGGGCTGCACCAGCTCCTCAGGTAGCTATAGCTACAGACCTGTTCAATCTCCCATGATAGACTGCCAGCACTGGTTGCTATAGCTACAGACCTGGCTTCTACTGCAGCCTAGTAGAAACCAGTAAACACGCTCCTGAATTCAAAATGAAACCAAGAAAACAGGAGGAATCAATGTAGTGAGACAAACCCTTTAAAAGCAAACTGTTCTTATAAAGGCAGGTCCAGGACAGTAAAGGATCTTGTATTCACACATATGGCTTTTGTAATGTTACATTTGTACCCCTGTGCTATATTAATGTCATCTGTGGAAGTTAGCTTGTACAATAACATTTGCGTGACAAAAACTGTTCTCACTATCTCTATGCCATAAACAGGAAAAGATAAAATGTTTCTACATTCGAGCTTGTAAAAAGCCTCAGCTATCCAGTGTTTTCTTAGCAGCCTCGTGTTATGCTATTCCTCTACAAGCATACAGTATCAGATGTATAATTTGTATCAATCAGCTCTTTCTACTATTCCCGTTTTGTGTATTTTACATTTGTGCTGATTTGCTTGCTGCCAGGAATGAACGTTGAATTTTAATGCTGACTTCTAATGAGCCAAATCTGGCGATTGAACAAGTGAATAGGGTCAAGCCATCTTCAATTTTATCTCAGACACATGAAATTATAGGGCACATTCATTTCTCCCCTTCCTGCTCCTTAGGTTAAAATGGAAATGAGAATAACAAGGTTAAGCCTGATCTAAGAACGATAACAGACCTTGTAAGTCTCATGAAAGTGAAATGGAAGATGTCAATATCTAAAGCATGCAGCTCTCCTAATCTCCTGGATAAACTAACAGGATGAAGAAGGGCCGTCATCCATGAGAAAGAGCATGCAGGTACTGCAGTCAGGAGACAAGATATCTAAGCCCTCTTAGAGCTAAATCCAATTCCACTGGGTACCAAATAACTAGAAGATCCCCACCTTTATTCTAACCACTTTCAGGCCACTCCTGGCAGTCACAGCAGTTTGGCACTGAAAATGTTAAAGTCCTAGTTCATCACATGCCTTGTTCCTGTTCTTTTTCCTAATTCCAGAGTAGCACATGACTATAACAGACTGCAGAATTAACTGATCTGAGATCACACAGAAATACAGAACACAGACAAGGCTGATTTGCTGATGCCAATTGCTTTTTGTATACAGCAGACAACTAATTTTATACTATACAAACTGCTACCATGCATTTTGTGAATTATGGTTCACGTTGTCATGATATCACAATGTGTGATTTATGTTCTTGCACAGGACCGCATTAACTTTGGAACATTACCAAGTTGTGCATACAATACTGTGTGATCAAATTCCAAAGAGCTAAATAGTATTGATAACTGTGACAACAAAACTTGAATATTAAATAAACCTAATGAACCTCAATATCCATTTTCTGGACAGTATATATCAAACATATCAAATATTATCTCATAAAACAGAGCTGTAGTCAATCTACCTGTCGCATACAAATACGTGGATGAAAAGGTCAAAATAACAGTAAACCTTAAAAGAAACCTGTTAGGTGATTTATGCTACCCTACCTGAGAGCACAAAGTGATAGAGGGAGAGAAGCTAAGCTCTGGGATGTATTGGTTAATAGCATTTAGAACAGGATTTCTGAAAAAAACGCAGAGAAAATCATCACCTGACTGCTTAAGAGTCACTTAAATCCTGCTTTCCCTGCCCACATGCAGTGATTGACAGCTTTCCCTTTATTGGTGTGAGTACAGAGCAAACTGTCATGTTTGTGGGCGGGGTTAGCTATTTTTCACTTGCGGTTGTTTTTTGTCTTTTTACTCAGAAATCCTGCTGTAACTCATGTAGCCCTATATATCACAGAGCTCAGCTTCTCTCCTCTATCATATAACCCTATATATCACAGAGTTCAGCTTCTCTCCTCTATCATATAACCCTATATATCACAGAGCTCAGCTCCTCTCCTCTATCATATAACCCTATATATCACAGAGCTCAGCTTCTCTCATCTATCATATACCCCTATATATGCCAGAGCTCAGCTCCTCTCCCTCTACCATATACCCCTATATATCACAGACCTCAGCTTCTCTCCTCTATCATATAACCCTATACATCACAGAGCTCAGCTTCTCTCCTTTATCATATAACCCTATATATCACAGAGTTCAGCTTCTCTCCTCTATCATATAACCCTATATATCACAGAGCTCAGCTCCTCTCCTCTATCATATAACCCTATATATCACAGAGCTCAGTTTCTCTATCATATAACCCTATATATCACAGAGCTCAGCTCCTCTCCTCTATCATATAACCCTATATATCACAGAGCTCAGCTCCTCTTCTCTATCATAAAACCCTATATATCATAGAGCTCAGTTTCTCTATCATATAACCGTACATAGCACAGAGCTCAGCTTCTCTCCTCTATCATATAACCCTATATATATCACAGAGCTCAGCTCCTCTCCCTCTATCCTATAACCCTATACATCAAAGAGCTCAGCTCACAAGGCATCATGGGAAAGGAGCTAGGAAGCGCATGTGCCCTCTTTTGAATGTAGCAAATTGAGGATTTGTTACATCCAATAGAGGGTGCACGAGCTTCCCAGCTCCTTTCCCATAATGCCTTGTGATATGCAGATGCTTAGTAGAGGGCAAAAAGCCAATCTCAAAACTCTACACACCTTAACAGGAGAGATGTTCCCCTTTTTAAGGTAAGATGTAGCAGAAAAGTCACCACCAAATATGAGGCATGTATGGGTCTTGGAGATACAGCACGTGCAATGGATAAAGAACTCCGGGACGGATCCCAGGTAAGTACACTGCAGGTGTAACTTCAAAAGGTAGTTTTCAGGACTTTAAAACTAGTATTTATTCGATAATGTTAAAACAACATGATACATATCACATGAAACAAGAGTAACAAACTGCTCATGCATTTAGGTCAAAACATGGTTCTATCTCATAGCTCTGAGTATAGATTACACTGTGATCTGTAACAAGTAAGCAGAATGTTACCTTTGTTTTATATATTATTATGGTTTTTTTCACATTTCTGCTGCTAAAAACTACCTTGTGGATTTAAACCTTTGTTTTTAAGGCGTTAAGAAGACATTTTTTAACTGCGGTTTTAAGACAACAAGCAATATAAACGTTAAAAATGCAAATTAGATTATCATTCTCATTCACAAGGGGGACATGTATGAAAACTTAGTTCTAAGACTTTCTTTGTTGCCCATAGCAACCAGTTAGAACTCTGATTGGTTGCTATGGGCAACAAAGAAAGTCTTAGAACTAGACAGTTTTCATACATGAGGCCCTAAGTGCTGTGAATTTTCCTTTCTACAACTAGCCAATGAAAAAACAGCATAACATGTGGTTGAATGTTTTTTTCATCTAATACCACAATACAGTATCTAAATTGTGTCCATAAATTGTGCTATACATTCCACAAATGATACCACTGTACTCTATCCAATTACTGAATTACAAGGTCTAAAGCTATTTACTATTCTCAAACTAAATAATATGTAATACCGTACCCAAGTAGCATACTGCACACAGTGCAAAGTGATATACTTTACTATCCTCAAATAATCCTGTACACAGTGCCCAAAAATATGCCATGTTGCACCGAGGGACAAATGTATGAATGTATTTGAGCCAATTCTCTGGCTTATAGTAAATACACTGAAAACAACTTATGAAGCCCTTGCACCACTTTTTACTGACAAACCTGAATTTGTCATTTAATTGGTGGGTCTTCAGATTTTCACTCATCAGTCAATAAAGTAGTGCAAAACAATGGAAACAGAAGTGGAGGACAGGGAGAAGGAAGGAGGAGGAAGAAGCAAACAAGCAGGGGGAGGAGGGGTGTTGGTAAGTGGAGATAGGGAAAGCAAGAGGGTGATGGAAGGTGAGGAGTAAAAGAAGGATGTGCTCATAAAAGTAGGTTCTGGGAGTCGGCAGATAAATTCTATAAATACAGAATATCTTTGGGATGTAATAGAAACAACAAGTATTGGTAGAGGTGCTAGCATTCCCAACAGAAAAAGAAAAAGGAGGGCAATGGTGGTGTAAGGGAAGAGACATGGCAGCCGCTAGACTGAGAAAGGGTAATGCTTCCAGTATTGCTGCACAAGATGCACAGCCCTGAACACATATTCCCAGGTGGACACCTCTATAAGCAACCAATGGAAGACAAGATCAGTGAACTAAAAATAAAGCATCTTTGATGCCTCTTTGAGCAAAAAATAGACCTAGAATATTCTGGATACATTTCTGAGACGCATCCTTTTTAGTCTACAGAACAACATAAGCTTTCATTGTCTCTTTATACTACAAACGCTGTGTATCGAAACGGAAAGCATAAAAGATTTTCTCTGAAAACCATTCTATTTTTAAAATGTCACATGAAAAATATTAAACTTTATTACTCAGGAACAAAGAGCAACAATCTGAGAACTTCAAGAGTTTATAGTTCTTAAGAGTACACGACTCGCTATGATACGCTGCACTGTTTTTATACATTTACTTTACACTAAGTCCACATAAATCTAAAACAATCTTCTTTATCCATCACAACAATCACTCTCTTGTCAGATTGTGATCAGACTGAATATTCTAAGGATATAGCTAAAATGGAATATCAAACACAATTGTTTAAAGAGTAGTGTCATATCATTACCTTTGCTTTGGGGTGGATTCTGACTTCTGTCTCGAAGGACGTTGATTTGATACACAGCTCCATAAGGCTCAAAAAGGTCTTTGAGTTCTTTCTCTGACCATGAACGTGGGATCTGACCAACAAACATCTTAATGGCATCTGGGTCTGGCTGGTCTGAGTGATCCAAAGCTCCGTTCATCTTGTTGGTTGTTCCGTTACTGTGTACAAAGAAGTAAAAGAGCATTATTAGATGTGATAGTATAAATCCAAATTCTGGCCAATTCAGGTGCAGTCTGGAAAAAGGTCTTCAGAAATAAATAAAGGTTACCTCCTTTAGGCTCGGACTTACAACAGACAATAATCAGCAATGGAGTTGTTTGAAATATCAAGAATGGTGGCCAAGACTAGCTTTTAATAACTAGATGACTTTCTGCAAATAATGCATAGAGATAGCGCATCTTGATTTCACATGGCAATGTACTGCTGCTTGAGCTTCAAAAAATAAAATGCATTCGCCTTAGTTTGCTTCTTTGGCAAGATAAAAGAAAAGCCGGTTTTGGTAATAAAGTCATATGAAAAAGATATGAGACACTCTGTCAGATGACTAATGCAAAATGCCAGTGATGAATCTATAGATTGTGTGAAGCCTTCATGTGTGCATTAAATTAGCCTAACTTTCCCCAGAATGCTGGAAATGGCTTTATACTGCTGATTTGATCCCACTCGCTCTCTGTTCAAGGAGTGAGCGAGCCTGAGAAATTTAGCCCACTGTTTGCTGAACAAAGGCTTCGATTCACAAGCAGAAGTGTGGAAAGCAGAAAACTTTCAGAATCCTGTTTGAAATGTGATGTGTGAGAACCTTTTTGCTGTCTCAAACTATTTAAAGCAGTGTGCTAAGATGAAAAGTGTTTCATGTGAGCAAGGAACATCAGTTATAACCAAGGCGCAATGCTCTATCTCAGCTGGGCTATACTATATGTGTGCAATAGCATGAAAGAGAGAACATGGAACAGATGGGGACACACAGAGGCACAGCACTGTAAGTGTCAGGAATGAATTCCGGTATTGTCTGCCCATTAATACGCCCTAAATGCCAGTTAACATTTCTAATACGCCCCCATTACGACACTTTCTTTATAACATTATGAAGGGGAACTGAGTGTAGGCTGATGCAATAAAGGAAAATCTCCTTTAGTAAATTCAGTGTAGCCAGCACTTCATATTTCAATAAACTAAGTAGCCGGATACAGCAGTTGATGAACTGTAAAAATGTATATCTAAAGCTCAGAAAGAATCAAGATGGATTATCTGTGTTAGACAAATATTGTGATCACAACTTTCCAGTATGTTTATCTGCCATTAGGGGATGATAATTCTGTACTACCTATGTACGGTAGGGATGTTCCCACATTGCACTTTGACGACATGTCCTGTAGAACAGAATGGAGAGTCATGTGCAAGAGCAATCAGTTCTCTATTTTGAGCTGAGACTTTTTGGGAGTCTTCTCCCCACCTCTGGGACCCACACCTAACACACTTTGATGGCATATCCTGTCAATATGCCATCAAAGTGCATGGTGGGAACACCCTTTTAACAGGTCGTTCAGTGCCAATTTAAACTTTGCTACGGTATTGTATTAATGATGTGGTGAGAATTTCAGTAGAAACGAAAATTATGTTTATGCATCCTTGCTAGAAATTGGAATGTCTTGGATTAATAGAATAATCTTTGTAGGCAAAGCTAAACTATATGCTATAGTCATGGACCAAAATAAGTACCTATAGACTTGATCATTTTTTTGCCGAAAAGTAGCATTCTGAATACTACAAAATATCAACCATTATCTGGACACATCCTTTTGTACAAAAGAACAACTGCTAATAAATATTCTGTCAATGATAAGATCTGCCATGTTGCATTTTTTACATATGTCATTATCTGATAAGAAGTTAGTGGGTGAATGGAGGTTGGATGGAGGATGCTTGGTTTCAATCTCATTTCAATCAACATTCTAGCAACAAAGGTATTCTGGGGAAAAAAAAAAAAAAAACAGAATTGCTTTTTACTAATTTTTGAGAGTCACCAGAAAAAAGTATATTGTGGGTTGGTCCCTTCATATATACTATATCCTTATCAGGGTTTATATACAGTGAGATGTCGTGGGTTTTACTATGTGCTCCCTTTTTTAAATTTTTTTTTTGTTTTAAATTAAAAGTTAAGTTTTATTTTTCCTGGTCTAGAGGTATACTTTTTCACCCTTCTTAATCTATTGGGGTGATCTATAATCTAGTAAGAACAGAAAGCACTTTGCTTTAAATACAAACAGAACTGGGCTATTGGGTCTGTTAGTAGAGAAAAGGGACCTATTATTTAGAAATTCACTAAAAGAAGGTTAAACCTACTTTAGCTCGTCTTGTTATGTTGTATGGATCATTACGAATACATTTTACTAAAAATCAAGGAATTACTAATCAGTTATACATTACTGCCAAATATAACAATTTTGCCCCTTTAGTTCCAAAAAAAGGTTAAATGGAGTTCCTATATATTATTTCTTATATATATCATATTATATTCTTGATTATCCTCCAAGTCTTGTTTAAAGAGCACCCCTGAATAACTTTTGCTTAGTAATCTTTTTTTGGCCCTGTGGGACTATTTAATTAAGGGATTATGAGAGTTCCTGGAAAAGGGGATTTCCTTTTGGCCCAATTTTTAAACAAAATTTAAAATTCTTTAATACTCAGCCTTTTTAAAAAAAACTCCCCCAATCAGTAATGTTATGTTTATTTTTGGGGGTTTTTTGGGCCCTAGTAAATTTGTCATTTTTTAAAAACGATTGTTAGCCCAGTAAATTGTCACACTGTGAAATGCTATAGTTCTCATTGTCCCTTTTTTTTTCCCCCAGCTCCCTTCTTCATGTTGTTAGGTTGATTAAAACGGGCTTATGAATGCATTTCCAAAGTGTAAAACCTTGGGAAAAAAAATTTTCCGTTCGGGCTTAGTAGCCCTCCCAATACAGTACTCAAATCCCAATGATTAAAGTATTTTGGTCCCCAAAAAACCCTTTAATTTTACCCCTTGAACTTTAAAAAAAGAATCACGGGCACTGGGTGCCTCCCCCTACATAAGAAAACATTAATACCAACAATGCAATTTTTAATAAAAGGCCATATTAGGGGACATTCCCTCTGTGGGGAAAAAGCCCGGGCCCCCAGAAAAGAAACAACGAGCCCTACAAGTTTATGGGGGAAAAAAATTTTTTTTTTGGTGTAAAACCCAATATTCCCATTAAAAAAGGGGTTATGACATTTTTAAAAATAGGCTATACCCTTAAGGCTATTTACTAAGTAGAAGCAAGCTACACGCTATCCCACCACCTGGAATGACCCCCCTGTGGCTATGTTATGATTAGAACATGGAATTGAGTATCTGCTTGAGACAACTGAAAGGAGCAGAATTTTTACAAAGTTTATTTTTATTTGGGGTTTTGCCCTCGGATTTTTTACATACATTTTTATTACAAACCCATAAATTAGTCTAGGGGCCCAAAAGAGAGTACTCCCTTAAAAACATCACAATTTATTAGGAAATTTTCCCTTTCAGAAATCACATTACAACATAGATAAACCTTAGGTAAAAAGACCTATAGCACCAAAAGTCAGGCAGAAAGCAATGCTAGGGCTTTGGCCCCCATAAATTTGGGGCCCCAGGTCATGATGGGGGCCCCCGCATGGGAAAAAGGGAAAAGGGTTGCTTTTCAGGGAGAAAGCTAGGAGAAAATAAAGGCCCGAAAGCAAGATGAATTTTGGTGTTTGTGTATATACATTGTTGTAGGGTGGGCTCCCCCGAAAACAATTTTTTACTGATGGGCCCCAAAAATCACTCCCAAAGGGGAAAACCCCGGCACCCCAGTTGAAAGGGAAACCCAAAGAGTCACCGACCTCTCAAGAAGTTACACATTAATCACTGCATTCCTTTGTTCAATATTCCGGGGACCCAAACAAAGTAACCCCATAAACCCTGGTTTAAAAGGAAAAGTTTTCCGTTAAAATTTAGAAAGGGGTCCCAAAGTGATCTATGGCTCAACAGTGGTTTTAAAAAACCAAAAAAGAAAAAGACCCCAAAATTAAAAACCCTTTTACCCCAATAATTGCCTTAAGATTTCCCCCCCCAAGCCCATGTGCCCCCCCCCCTTTAAAAACCCCCAAAACCAGAAAATCTATTCCTATTTGGGAAAAGGAACCCCCCGCCCGGTTTCCCCTAATTTCCTTTTTCAGTCAATTGCCCAAAAAATAACATTTAGGGGGGGGTAAGAATAACTACAAATGTCAGAGTGGTATATTAACAAAAGCCTTACAAAATAGTTATTGAGAGTCAACAAAGACAATGTGCAAGGGCAAGAGCTAACTACATAGTTGCTATATGGAAGACGAGAAAGCATACAGACTCTTCTAAGAATCTAACCCAAAGGGAAAAAAAAGAAGCCCCGCCCCCCTTCCAAAAAATTCCCATAAAAAATATGTGGCCCCCTAATTTTTGTTTTTTTTTCCCCCCCCCCCCCCCCCCCCCCCCCCCCCCCCCCCCCCCCCCCCCCCCCGGGATGGGGGGGTTTTTTTCCAATTTCAAAAAAGTGGTTTAAAAAACAATGTTTAAAATTTTAGGTTTGGGGACATTTTTTTAGTGCTTTTTCTCTGTTTTTAAAAATAAATTTTCCCTTTAGGTATTTGGGTTTTTGGGTTTTTTTCGTTAAAAAGACATTGGTTTGCATCCCAAGCCCATTTTAATGAGACCCCCCAGAAAACTTTTCAAAAACAAAATTTCAAATCTTTGTTTTCATCAGGGGCTTAAAATAATGGGGTAATCTTTTAAAAACTTTTAATAAGCGACACCACTCGTTTCCCATATTCTGGTCGTTGCTAAGCTTAGGATAACCATAGACATTCAGATTAATGGACTACGGTCTTAGAGGGTGCTATAGGGCCAAAAGCAAAAAAAAATAGCCCTCATTTTTTTTTAGGCATTCTCAAAAAAGCTCAGATAGATCATTAGGGTTTATGATAAAAATTTTAAAAATAGTATTTTAATTAAAAGGAAAAAAAAATGTTTTAACTTTAAATTTGTTACATTTCCAAAAACCCTTTTTTTAAGAAAGCATTTTGTACAAAATGCATTAGAAGTTTGAACACACAAGAAGTTTCATATACTGTATAGTGCAGAACAGAAAATAAAAATCAATAGGCCCAAATTTGCCTTGTTTTTCCCTAAGATCCGTCTTTATTTAGACAAGGGTTAGGCAATTTTTGACAATATCTAGAAATCCAAACTTTGGTTTTTACAAAGATTTCCATTGGGGTTAAGGTTATTGAGACCATCGATCGGCTGCAAGAGAGAAAGTCCTACAAGCTTTCCCATTTAGATGGGAAAACTGGGTTTTTGACACATGAGAAAAAGGGGGGAAAAAAAATTTTAAAAATTCCAATTTGGGTTACCCCCCTTTTTATTTTTAAAATGTGAGCTCCCCCGCTATTTTGAGAAGGGAAAAGGCTTAAAAAACATGGACTTTATAATGCAATTTAAACCCGCAAAATTTCAACCCACTCTCGCAGAGGGGGATGCCAAAAAAGGGGGGTCTATTTTAAAAGTTTAAATTATAAAGTGTTCCCGGCTTGAATTGTACATTTCACGAACACCCCTTTTAAAATTTGGGAGTGCATATTATATCTAATTATTAAATGATCCAGCATTATGAAGAGAATGACTTATGCTATGAAGAAGCAGAAATCCCATGTAAATAGGAGTTTGAAAAAACCCCAAACCCCTATTTCTTCCCGGCACCCGAAAAAACCCCTATACCCCTATTCTTCTTGCTTAAGGTCCCACCATCATTACATTTTCCCGGTTCCCGTTTGGGGGTCCCTTTTTGAACAAAGTTTCCCAAAAAAATACAGGAACAGAAACTCTGATTGGTTGCCCTTAGCATTCAAAAGAAAGTTTTTGGCCCCTTTTCCAGGCAGGGGTTTCACCCGGTTTTTCGGGGTTTTCGTTTTAAAAACCATCTAAAAAAATTTTTTGAACCCCTCTATAAAAAAACCCACGCACAGTCCCCACTGCAGGGTTTTCAGACGGGGCCCCCCCCCCCCGCCCGAAAAAAACATTAACATGTTCTTTCTTCCGACGGTTTTCGGAGGAAAATGAACATGTAAGTGAAGGGGGGAAAAAAGCCGTCCCCCCCGGCTGTGTGCATGGCACAAAAAAAGTGCAAATATGGTCGGGGTAAACCCACCCCGGGATTTGTACTGGCCTGGGGACGTGGCCTTAGGTATTTACACGGGTAATTGCAGAGACAGTTCATGCCACAATACGCGGGGTGTTTTGGGAGTTGTGCTGATCAGTGCGTACTCCCAAAGAACGGGGGAGGGGAGGGGTGGAAGCCCGTCGGTCCCATTTACATGCAGTACTCGTGGCGAGTAATTGCCACAAATATTTGACATGTCACTTATCTTCCCGGGTGTACAATACTATCGTATTGTACGCACGGGGGGTGGGGGCAGGTGAGGCGTAACCTGAAAATAATCCGTGTGAACATACCCTTAGACCGAGTCCGTTTTCAAAAAATGAGGCCCAAAGCTTTTACAGACAAGAAACAGAGCAAACAGTCCACATTTGCACTATTGTTTCCTATGGCTTTGCTTCAGTTGGGATATCCGTTCATAGTAACTGAACTGATGGAGTCAATAAAACATGGGGAATGGGGGTAGTTTGGGGCTTCTGTTCGTAAGGCCATGGTCTAATGAGTTTCAAGATTTGATCCCTTTTTAAAAAAAAAAAAATACCCTAATTTCCACAACTAAAATAAGGTAAAAATTAAATTTTTTTTATTCACTCTGAAGTATTGCACAGTTTAGTAGAACATTTTTTTCTTCAGGGTCAACAATAATGCTGGTTTGAACAGAGCCCTATCTGATATTGAACACTATGGTAAGGTGATAACTTTAGTTTCTGAAACATGGTACCCAATAATGGTATAGTAAATATTAATGGCAATATAACTGCAGAGCATATTGCAGATATTGGGACATAAACTAGAAAATATGCCTTGGGGTTTATTTGTAAGGCCCCGTTCACATGGCGGTTTTGGCCGCGGGTTTCGCCGTGGCTCTCGCCGCGGTTCCTGTGGCCAAAGCCTCGCCGCAAACTTGCGTCTCCCGACGTGGGCGCTAGGCGTGGTCTCGGCGCGGGTAGGGCGTAGTTTGGGGCGCGGCTTGCGCCAAGGGTTTGCCCCCATGCAAATTAATAGCAGGGGCCAAACCGCGCCGCGACCCACGACCCAGCCGCGCACCTACCGCAGCGCCACCCTCGGCGACGCCCGCGGCAGCACCGCGCAGAGCACTCCCTGTCAAGATTTGACAGGAGAGTTTTCACACACCGCGGGTTTGGCCGCGGCCAATCCCGCGGTGTGTGAATATTAACGCGGTTTCCCATAGGAAACCATATTAATAAACTAGGCGCGATTTGGCCGCGGTTTTGGCCGCGGAAACCGCGGCCATAACCACGGCCATAACCGCCGCCAAATCCGTCGTGTGAACATGCCCTAATTGTAAAGTGCATTTTAGTAGTATTTTATAAACTAATAGTAGAGAAGGGTAACCTGCTGTGCTCAATAATTAAAAGAGTAACTTTTCTTTTTTTTTTTATTAAACTATACTAGTCCTCGTGTGTTTACTTTTATTTATTTGTATTTTGATTTAAATTGTTTAAAAAAACTAAATATTAGAAAAATAAATGAGGGACCCACTTCATAACTGGACCCTTTTTTGGTGTTAGTACAGCTGTGTTGCTTTTATTGGGATATAAAATACACAAAATTTAAAATTTCACAATAAATCTGTTATTATTTTCAAGCAAATATGTTTCCCAATTGTTTGTAACAGGATGATGGCAGTAAGCAATAAAGCAGGGTAAGCCCGGTTCAAATCCCATTCTCATCATCTTGTAAACATGGGCAAGTCATTTTATCTCCTTGTGCTTGAGGCTATAAAACACAGATTGTAAACTTTGCAGGGTGAATTCATTCACTCTATTCTCAATGCCAAACAGTATGTGTCACTAACTATACTGAAATTGGGAAACGCGTTTAGTCTCATAGGGGATAATGTGAGATCTTTTATATTGTTAGTTATTATTGTCATTATAGCATTAAATGAGTGCTTGGGTCTACAAGCTTAAAATAACCAAATGGTCATATTGTAAAGGGGTCATTCAACCATAGAAAAAAAACAAAACAAAAACAGCAGCAAATAAGCTATAAAATTAAAAAACTAAATAAAAATAAAACACCCTCTTTTCACTTATTTACACTGTAATCCAACGTTACGGTCAATCAGTTGCCTCAATGGTCACATGCTGTTCTACTTGCACCACCACTAACCAATAGGAGCTATCAGGCCAAAAGTATGGCATGGCACTGCTGTGGCCACTCAATGGTGTCGAGTCAAGTAAACCAAGACTAGAATGAATACCAATGTTTCTGTACTAGATTGACAGAGGATTGAAGAGGATTTTTAAGGGTGGACAATCCTTTTAAATTGTTAAATCCCAATATTCATTGTAAGTTGCTGAGTATTTGTATTGTCTTTACTGGCAACAAAGCAAAATGAGAACGTTATAAGACACAAAAAACAGGGTGGCAATTCAGACATGTTGGTAACAAAACAGTGCCTTTATCTCTAACTGAAAAAAAATGTGCATCGTTAAGCTGCAATTTTGGGCATATTACAACCTCCAAACACATAAGGGCTCACACATTCACAGCATATTAATTTCTCACATATGTCAAGTGCAAGGAAGACTATCATTGTAAGCACACTGGATGTGCAAGACTGGATCCTACTGACATCCATTGCTTCACCAAACTCCCATATCTGCACTGCCCACAAAATAAGGTGTTGGCTCATGTAGGTTTTCCAAACCTCCCCTAACCATTTACTTGTATTTGCTTTTTATGGATCTTTTTTGAGCATCCATTAGATTGTATACTTTATTGATTAACACAGATTTCATTGCAAACACTTTTGCATGATTGATAAAGTCCAATGAATAATGTTCAGTATTTACAGGAATATTTTAATTTCCCACCATTAGGGTTCTCATTCTTCTAGAATGTGCTTTTATAGAAAGTGTGTTGGCCAGCACATACAAAAAACAAGAGTATGTACAATTCAGGCTATCTATAGGCACAAAATGATTTGAGGCGGCATGACAGTAAAACTGCTAGTATTTTTTCTGTGGTAGTACAAGATATACAAGTTAAATAAATGAAGCCAACAATACAAAGCTCATTTATATAGCTCAGAAAAAAAGCTGTCATGGCACCATATGCTCAATAAAGATGGAATCCCTTGGCAATTAATGTCAAAGCATATATTATAATTTATGAGAGAAAAAAGTAAAGCGGTGTTTATGCCTGAATGGCTATGTGGTGGAGTGGCAGGCTTAAGTCAATGTGTCCCAATAAGTAACTGGACCGCAAGTGAACCCCATCACTCATTATAAGTCACTGACATGTGTATGAGTCCCTTTTTAGTTGAATAGGATTCCTGGGCACAGATTAAGGTGCTAGAAGACCAGTTATTACACTAAAAAGAAGGTCTATCTATCTATCTATCTATCTATAATAATAATAATATAATAATAATCTTTATATAGCGCCAACATATTCCGCAGCACTTATCTATCTATCTATCTATCCTATCTACTCTATCTATCTATCTATCTATCTAACTATAATAATAAAAAATAATAATAATCTTTATATAAGCTCCAAACATATTCCGCAAGCACTTAAACTATCTATCTATCTATCAATCTATCTATCTATCTATCTATCTAGCTGAACTATTATCTATAATAATAATAATAATATAATAAATAATCTTTATATAGCGCAACATATGCCGCGCACTTAACTATCTATCTATCTATCATCCTATCTAGTTAGCTATCTATCTATCTTTCTATCTAACTATCAATCTACATCTGAAAACCAGATGTTTACATACACTATATAAAAATACACATAATGCATGTATATCTCACTATCTGATATAAAATCAGAATAAACCCTCACCCTTTTTAGGTCAAATTAGAATTACCAACCATTATTTATATTTGCCAAATGCAAGAATAATGAGATAGAAAATTTTTTTAAGACATTTTTATTACTTTATTCAAAGTCAAAACTTTACATACACCAGGATAAATAACCAATTTGGACAGCCCATAGAATGAATGTCATGTCATTGAAGCTTCTATACGATTATTGGTAACATCTGAGTTAATAGAGACACACCTGTTGGATGTACACCAGAACACACTGCTTCTTTGTGTAAACATCATGGGAAAGTCTAGAAGAAATACAGCAAGATATCAGGACGATGAATTGGTTGACTGCACAAGTTCTGGATCATCCTTGTGTCAATCTCCGGATAACTGAAATGCCTCGGTTCATCCATGCAAACAATTATATGCAAGTACAAACAAGATGATAATGTCCAGCCCATCATACGCACAGGAAGGAGATTGGGTTCTGTTTTCTCAGAAAGAGAGATAATGTGATTTGACCGGACATGTGCATATCAACCCAATAACAAAACAAAAGACCGTGTGAGATTTGGCGGAAGCTGGTAAGATTTTGCATTTCCACAATGAAACGACTACTGTATCAAACATGGCTGAAAGGCCACTCTGCTAGGAAAAGCCATTACTCAAAAAAAAACAAAACATATAAAAGCCAGATTAATTTTGCAAATGCACACAGGAACAAAGACCTAATGTTTTTGTAGACATGTCCTGTGGTCTGACAGAAACTTAAAATTAACTGTTTGGCGATAATGACCATATGTTACGTTGGAGAAAAAAGTGAGAAGCTTATGTGGCAATACTGAAGCAACATCTCAGACATCAGCATGAAGTTATAGCTTGGGCCATGAAATGGGTCTTCTCAAGTGGACAATGACCTGAAGCTACTGCCAAACTGGTTACAAAGTGGGCTAGGATAACCAACTCACACAGTTTTAGTCAATGCTACAATACTAATGAATTATATGTAAACTTTTGACTTTGCAGAAAGCCAATAAAAATGCTAAATGATCTAAAATGGGTTAGGTTTATTCTTATTCATGTCATATAGTGAGAAAAACATGCTAATCGTGTATTTTTATATCGCTTACGTAAACTCTGGTTTCAATTGTATATATATATATAAAAATATTTATATAAATATATAGATATAAATATAATATATAGATATATATATAATATAAATATATAATATATATATAATATATATATATATATATACATAAAATCTCTCTTCTCTCTCTGTATATATATATATATATATAGTATATATAAATATAAATTATATTGTGTGAGTGTGTGTGTATCCATTCTCATTACTCTCAAGTTTCCCTCTTTTTAATTTGAATCTCCCTGTCCTCTCTGTTCTCTCGTTACTCCTTATATTTCCCCTTTTTGACTAGTGTAATAAGCTTGTACTAATAAAACTTCCTATACTGTCCCTCACATAGAGCCTCTCTTCTGGTTCTAACTGCATGTGGGGCTACATATTATAATATAATCATATTTGATGCAATTTGGCCTATAAATATCACATGTATGAAAACCGTCTGGTCTAAAATTCTCTTGTTTGCCCATAGCAACCAATCAGAGCTCCCCTCTAATTCATATAGTCCTCTAAGAAAAAATAAAAGGAGAGCTCTGATTGGTTGCTTTGGTGCAACAAAGAAAGTCTTATACCTAGACCAATTTCATACATGTCCCCTAAAATATCTAAATTCAAAGAATTTGTTTTAAATTGTAAAAATAAACCAAAGCAACGTATAGATTTACATGAAAAAATATATAATCCCACATTAAACGAATAAGAGTTTCCTCCTTTGACCAGGCAAAAAAGTTGGTAAGCATACATATATACACAGAGAGCAGATCTTGTCTCCTGCTTTGTACACAAGCTTCCCTAGGTTACTAATCATCTATTTCTATTCTAACAGGCGAGCAGCTGTGGCCCCGAGATGTGTTTAATCAGCCCCCACCCACCCCCCCCCCCCCCCCCCCCCCCCCACCTCCCTCCTCCCCACAGCAAAGGAGCCTTGTTTATGTTCATAATGACAAACTTTTACCCTTTAAATCTTCTATTGCCTTGTGCACTGCTGTATAGGAACCACCAGCATTAACTCTAACAGGCTCAGCTAGGAATAGGAAGAGCTGGATATGCCAATCACTGCTGTAAGATCTGCCACTAGCCTAACCAGCAAGTGTGAATCTGAAGCTGGCTGTGACTCTGTAACAGTATGGTGTGCGAAACCCATTTAAGGCCTTTATACTCTGCCTTCATATTTTACTTGTGCATATTCTGCATTTTTTATTTTTTCACTCTGCTGCATTTTTTATTATACTTTATTTGGTGTGTTTTCCTCATTTACATGTAAAGTGTCTTTGTATGGCAAATAACTATATTGTGCTATTTTTAAAGGTCTTCAGATATGGTTCCTAATTTGTTTGTATATGAATTAGTTTCCTTTAATATGGGACTTCACACATATTTTGCAGTATTGTTACTTGTCAATTAATATGTAACATCAAAATCCGGCCACTGGGTTCCAATATATTGTTATAGGATATCTTTGTAAAAATATTTACATTGCCTTAGGGTGTTTTCATCATTAGTTATTTTGCTCTATGTTTTTTTCTAATATTGACAATAAAATATAACTTTACTTACTCCCATTTTGTTCCATAATACAGACTTTACATTTTTTGTTCTTTACATTATAGTTGGCATGACTGGACACTTACTATGAATGGGAGAGGGTGATGTGGAATCTAAAACGTGTATTGCTAGTATACTGTTGCATGTCTGACATAGGGAGTTCTGTAATGGGCACTGTGTTCCCTGGATCTGTAGGGAGCATCGATATTATATACTAGAGGCATTATATTAAAGGGTTTTTTTGTTTCACTAACATTTGATACTTCTACTCAGTCCTGTTTACATTTAGAATTCAGGGGCGTGTTTTACTGTCTTCAACTAGGCTGCAGTAAAAGCAGGTCAGTATCTATAGCAGAACCAGTTGCTGGCAGCCTATCAGAGAGATCACACAGGTCTGTAAGCTATACCTTAGGACTAATGCAGCCCATACAAAGGGATATCTAGGTATAAGGTAGGAATACAGGAAATCGGGACACATATTGCAAAGTGATTGTTTTTTGTAAGATCTTTTAAACATAAAAAAGCCATTCCTTTGTTAGTGAACAACCCCATTAAAAGTATTCTTACTATACATATTCACCTGAAGAAGGCCTCATTATTGAAAGGATTATACACTATTAGAGTGGTTTTTTTTAAAAAAGCAATAGGGCCATAGCTGTTTTCTATCTATCTGACTGGTCTATCTATCTACTATCTATCTATCTATCTATTACTAACTAATCTATCTAGCTGCTGTCTTTCTGTCTGTCTGTCTGTCTGTCTGTCTAACTATCTATATATCTATCTACTATCTAACTATCCTATCTAATATCTATAGATAGATCAACATGATAGTATGTTAACATAGGAAACACCCTAATAAGTGTGAAATTTATCTATCTATCTACATACTATAGATTATACACATATATACAGGCAAGCCCCACCTTACATTGTTTCGACTAACATACGTCCCCTAGATACACAACGAAGAGTTAAGGAGTATGGCTGACATTGCAACACTAGAGTACGCCCCAGATAGCCAAGTACAAACATGCCACAGCTGCACATGAGGTACAGAACGTTAGTGAAATCCTTCAGAAAAAAAAGGGCACAGACAGCAAAACAAATGTAAAAACTGTTCCCTGCACTATCCAAAACGAAAAAAAAATATTTTGCTGGAATTACATATAATAAATATACCTGTTCCGACTTACATACAATTTCAATTTAAGAACAAACCTACAGTCCCAATCCCGTTTGTAACCCGGGGACTGCCTGTATATATATATTAGTGCATCTAAAAAATTAGAATATCATTGAAAAGATAGTTGATATCAATAATTTAAGACAAATAGAGAAACCCACATATTGTACAGACTCATTACAGTATGAACTACAAGGTTTAATATATACTTGTGAGCCCTATAACGAATAAAAAGATAGTCCTGGAGAACCCCTTTCATTTTTAATGATATTTTTAATTTTTTGCATGCACTAGTATACATAATAACTTCGTTTCACAAAACATGCCTGTGATTAATCAGTTTCTCTTGTTTTGATGCAGCTACGCTTGTGGTTTTAAATTAAGGAGTAGAACAATTATGCTGAGCATGTAAAGTCAGATGACGACGACAGAAGGCAAAAATGTTAAACTAAGTTGGTATTAAAGCATTCATCCAGTAGTATTCAGTGATCGCAAGTTTAAAAGATGGACTTAAAGTGGTGTTTCTAGTTTGCCACTGCTCGTTTTTCTAAAAAAAAAAGAATTATTTAGAGCTGTGAAGGCAATTCAACTTAAAACATCACTGGGATTTCAAAAATCTTTCAGAGAAGCTCAAGATAAGAACGTTAAACTGATCATCATATTGAGTCTGCATAACAGGAAGGGGGTGGGAGGTTTAGGCATGATGTTTGATGAGGTTTTTATACAAACACTTCAGCTTTGTAAGTCATGACAAAACAATAAAAGTTTGCAGTGCTCCAAAAAAAATCCTCTGACGTATCTGTTGTTTAAAAGAAACATGCGAGTGAATAGGATTTTAATCTCAAATAGTATCGTAAAATCATTATAAAAAAGTATAGAGCAACAGTTTTTATGGCTATTTCAGACTGACACTACACAGTCAACAGTCAGGGACAGCTCTTCAAAAATTGGTTCAGCCATTGCAGGCACACCCAGGCTAACTATTGAAGAATTTAGTTACTGAAGAGTAATTAGTAATATTTATGCTTCAGATTAGGTCAATGCAAATCAAGCAATTTCGATTTGGGTACACCAGAATTGAATTGGGCTAAAATCGTCCCCCAAAAATTACCTAACCTTAAATTGGGTTTAGATTAAGTTTTTATGGATTAAAGGGTTATCTTACTTTCTGCAATTCTTCCAATAAAAGCCTTCCGTTGCCTAATGTCATTTCCGATGTGAACATCTGTACATTACTTCCAATTCTCTTAGGTCATCCTAATGTTTTGGAAACCAGAAGTGAAGCTGGACATGACATATGACATCTTATCTTACATTCAACATCACTTCTACTTGACAGAATATAAGGGTAACCTAAGAAAATCGAAAGTGATGTCAGGGAATCGCGATCTAGGTGACGCCATGGCATGATCAATGCTGAAAGGTAAGTTAAACCCTAAAATACCTTAATGGTTAGAAATAGGAATAGGGTTAGAGAAAAAAATTGGGCTCTGGAGGTTTCGTACTCAAATTTTTCACATTGTACAACTGAATAACGCCCTATACAAGCAACACTACTAAAGAGTTCCCTGTGGAGCTCTTATAACAACAAAATTGGTGAGCAACTCCATACTTGTGTCCATGGTTCTTGACCAACTTCTTCATACAGAAGAACTCTGTGGATATGAGTTTCAAATTTGGATTATAATTAGTACTTGCCACCTAGATCTTTTTCCATGTATAATGACTCCTGCTTCCACATAATCCTCAGATTCTTTTCTAAGTCACAGGTCCCCACCCTGTTCAGGCTATGAAAACAAATGTAATACTAAATGAGCAATGCAAAAAGATATATTACATATTTGACGCGGAATGTCAAGATGTTAACAATCATGTTACAGTTATCCTAGTTTATAACCACCAATTTTGTCCTCTGCCCTACATCATATGGCATTATAACAATGTAGTAACAAAATTACTGCCTATAGACTGTATATGAAAGACGATATATTACGTTATGTGACAAATACACTTTTCCAAGTTGAGAGTTGACATCTCATGCTGCTTATTTACTGCACAAAGATAAAATCTACAGTACTTATAGTAAAAAAATTGGGCGTTTATTATGCTTAGTTGTGTAAACCATCATTTAAATCCATTGAGAGAGTTTGATCTTTTTTACTGATTTGGTTTTTGCAATATCTTTTAGTGGTTTAATGGTCCTCTAAGCTACAACATCCTTTGGACAATCATTTAATGCTGTTTGGCGTCGAGCTACCTCACAATGTTGTCTCCTAAAATCAGCAATTTACTATTTAAATAAGGAGATTATAATTTGTATAAACATGCCGTTTATGAGCAGCAGTTCATATAAGAGCTAACAAGTGCAGTGTCGGGGTCTGGAACAACATCCCTTAAAGCCCTTCCTGTGAGCTAGTGTAGCCAGCAAACAAAAGACATGAATTTTTGTATCTGTAGAAAGCTCGGTTTCAATAAGAAATGACAGGCTTATGCTCTGCCAAAGAAGACTCTTGAGTGTCTTCCAAATTGAGGGGCGAGTATTTGGATACAGCTAACGTTGTTCAAGCTTTATCCATGTTTTACTGTCTGAAGCGTTGCCCGATGGCAACTAGATGTTCAACTACAATTCAGAAATCATCTTTTGTGTGCAGGGCCTGGCATTATGGAACAATAGCCTGCCATGTCCTAATGATAGATAGAGCATGGAATACGCTCTAACAATACAGCTAATGGCAAAGTGAAGAATGCTGCTAACTAGCAGTGTGTCTTATTTGACAAACCATTCCTATACTGTATTATTATATTGTGGATTTAAATATAAAACATAATGAAATAGCTCTAAAATGTTAACATGCATGTGGATTATGTTCTGAAGAAATCAACAGGCAGTTATATCAAAATTCTCTTACAAGCAGACTTCATTTAATAACCTATGATTACTGAAGAGTTACTGATTAGTTACTGATTTATATGTACAGAAGAATTGCACTGTTTGACTTACTCATATTAATAGCTGTAAATATCCAATCGATCTCCATGCAAATGTAGAAAAGTGATGGTAAGCAGAGATCAGAGGACATTCTAGAACCTCATATGTATATTTCAGACCAGGGTCAGGACGATGGGTAGGTAGAAGTAGACGAATGCCTAGGGCACCACCTGATGTCAGACAGGAAGGGGGTGCAAGGAAGTTGCAGGTGTAAGTGGACCTGGCTGAATTTTCAATGGACCTGGGCACTAAATGCCTTATTTTCCTACGGCACCAAGATACCTTGTCCCAGCCGTGATTGAGACAACATACAATTTGCAAAATAGCAGGTCTTATGCAGTGTTTCTGGCATGCAGTGGTCTGTACCTACCGAAAGTGGTCTATGGTGGAATGACTGGTGAACTATCAAAGAAAACATAGGCACGCAAGGCTCAGTAATATACAGGGGGAACAAAGGCTAACCCATGTGGTCTGATCCCATTGCTGTGTACTGCAGCACAAATTTCTGAGGTAATAAAGGCTGGTTTTGATATAAAAGAACATGTCAGAACATGTAATGCATCACAGGTTGCCGATTATGGGGCTATCTAGCCACAGACTGGTCAACGTGTCCACTAAAAGCAAGTACAACAGGAATGCAAGCATCTGAATTGGACCATAAAACAAGGTAGCCTAGACTGGTAAATCACATTTTGCTTTATATGATGTGTATAGCAAGATGTGTGTATGTCATTCACCTTAGTTAATGGCACTTAAGTGCACTATAGGAAAGAAGCAAGCCGGTAGAGGCAGTGTAATGCTCCGAACAATGTTAATCTAGTAAACTTTGGGTCCTGGCCTTTGTGTGTCTGTTTCTTTAAAATGTACTACCTACAAACCTTCCAGGCAACAGTATTCGCGAATGGCAGTGGACTCTTTGAGCAGCATAATGTGTCCTGCCGCCTATAAAACTGTTCAGGAATGGTTTAAGGAAGGCAAAAAGTGTTGACTTGACCTTCAAATTCGCCAGACCTCAATCCGATCAAGCCTTTGTGCTACAAAAAAACAGTCCAATACATTAGGGCCCCATCTCACAATTTACAGGATTTGATGAAATGATCTTCCGATAATGTCTTGTTATCAGGTACAATGAGACACCATAAAATGCCATCTGGAGGCCATGCATCAATGGATCACAGCTGTTTTGGAAGGTTTATTGTTTGCTGATTGGTTTAAGAAGGTGTTGATACGATGTAGAAGCTTTGAACAAAAAAATAGCAGACAACGCTCTCTTATAACATTTTTTAACGTGTATTTAAAAGATAAATTAATCCATATGTGTTTGAGGACATCTACATTTTGCTATTTTTACCCGATAACTCCAAAGACCAATTGGGAGGAGTTTATGTTGCATTTGTATACTACGGTTGGTGCTATTGAAAATATTGAGATTTACTCTTACCTGTGTTTTACTGTCTGATCACTTAACCTGCCAGAAAATAATGAATAACGAATGCTATTTTTGTATTTCTAGAATTCTATTTTTTTCTGTCTACATCACCTCTTTATGTCACTGCTCAATATATCGCTTTTAATTGCCTGTCACTATAAATACAGCCTATGGCAGCATTATGCCTGATGCACAGCAGCACTTCAGCGCAGAGTAAAGTCAAATATGACCTTTTCTGCCTAGCAATTATGTGCATAGAACATTTTTATGGAGAAATAAAGCAGGTAGATAAATAAATTTGAGAAATACTTTTGCACAAACTTGACTTTTCTCTAGTGAAAACATACTGTGATGTTTTAATTATATACCACTTTAGCGTAACACAGAAATTAAATGGAGCAAAATAGCATGCTAATGAAGGAAACACAAGTGCAGTCATATAAGCTAAATGCTGTTTTATACAGTTGACAATTAGTTTGACAATACAATTTGTCGATTTATTTAAAAACCCAGTAGTTAACATGGTAAAAAACTAACTGGCCCTTTATAATAACAATTAACCATATTTCTAAAAGTTCCATGTAAAACACACACAAGCAGGACAGTAAAGTCTTAAATGAGTGTTAATCCATACAACTGGCAACAGGGGCGGGACAGAGTATTCTGGCGCCTAAGGCAAATAGGATCGTGCTCTTATGGCTCTTAATAGATCACACTTTTACAGACGTAGCAATACCCATTATGTTTATTTTTTTAATAGTGAATAATCTATATTAATTTTTTAGATTTTTTTTTACTAATGTATAGCAGAATAATGTGTAGCATGTTACAGCCCTTCTATTACATCCTGCCTTAGGCAGTTGCCTGCCTCTGCCTATCTGTTGTCCCGGCACTAGATCCCACCACCACCAACATAACAGGGGGCCTTCTCTTCTATGCCCAGTAAAATAGTCTCAGTTTAGGACCATTATTCTACTTTATATCTTATAACTTTTAACAGAACCAGGGGATTGCATTTACATGTTGCAGTAGTGTTTTTTTTTGTTGCCATGGCTTTTTGTAACAGTGGCAAAAAAACTGTGATTTTATCCCAATTACAAAAATCCTTAGAAAAAAATCAACATGACCACACCATTGTTGAAAAATGTCAATATACCCTAAGGCATTTGACACCTCCAGGTGTGATAATACCCGTATTCTATGTTTTAAAAGTTTCAACTAATCCAGCTCTAATGTTCAATTTCCTCATCCTTGAATTTTTCATTACTCACTAATATTAACACATGAAAAAACATAAACCCTGTTAATTTTGTTGTCTTAAGCACACATCCATCTGAATAAATAGAAATCAGATGTTGTCCTGTAGAAATCAAGTAAATGTTTGACAATTAAAGTCCTCTTTAAACTTTAACCTAAAGCCATTCTTTTGATAGGTGTTTTTTCACTATATTTGCTGCATCTGGTACACTGAATAAGTACCATAGCTTGTTTATATATCTGTCTTATTGCTCTGCCCAAACATAGACAGATGGAACCTACAAAATCAAATTAATTTCAGATTAATTCAGGTTTGGAAGCATGCCAATATTTTTTCTTCATGTTATTTGGGTTGAGTCATGAACCTAAAGTTTATTGTTAAAGGTAGGACTGACCATCAAAGTTGTCCAAACAAATCTTTTTTTTAATCTTTTTTTTTTTTAGGTGACTTATTTACTTTATAAATCTCAAGGTGACCTTTATGGTGTCTCACATAATATCTGTGAGGGGGTTGCCATACAATGACTAATTTATTCATATTAAGAATATCACAGTCAATTAAAAATAATTGTATACTTCAAATTACTTTTAAACTTGCATTTAATATTAGTAAATTCCAGCAATTTTCACAGTATGTCATGGAGTGTAGGTGTTCCTTATTAATTATGTATCTAGCAGAAGATCCTGTTTCTTAGAAATTATGTGGTAATATATATATTTAGACTGTATTACAAAGTTAGCCATGTAGTAAACTTTTAAAAATGAATTTGAACATATTTGTTTGTGGCATTATACTGGGAACGTTTTGTGGAAATCGTGTTTTAATACAAAAAGATTTATTTTTTACTGTGATATTTAATTGTTAGTTTAGCACTGATCTTAATCCCATTTTGCTACTGAGAAAATTTGGCCATTGAGTTGTATTTGCATTAGTCAGATATTGATGCACAACTTTTATAGAAGAGATTTTACCTTCTATTCAAAGATTTACAAAAAAAGTGCTTTTCAGGATTCCATTAGCTGAGATCTGAAAGCAGTTGCTTTATTGTAAGCCAAATGCTCTAGTTATTGTGAAAGTTGTTCATGCACAACTCTTTGAAAACCATAAAAGAATGCATCCAGACGTGGCAATTGTTGACAATTGTCACCTTTGGCTAATGTGTCTGATTTTTCATATGTCTCGCAGGCATTAACAAGGTCCCTTCCAAACGTGCTCCATCAATAAATGGTTTCATAAAACTTTGCAAAATATTGGCTGTGCATCATTTCCATGAAACATAGCTAAAGGACACTCAACTAAACTTAGGAACCACATTTTTGTTTACAAAAACCTTTCTCGATTATTAAAACAAGAAACTGTAATGATTCTTTAGTAACTTCTCTCTCCAGGGACTTATTTTAGGAGAACAGCTTTAAAACAAATCTGAAAAAAACTTTTCACCAAGGGTGAAAATAAAAGCTTTATTTACAGCTTTAGTTTGTCTCAAAAGGATGAAAAGGGACCACACAGAATTCTGCGGGAACCCAGTTTTTCCAAGGAAACAACCCCTCCTGCCTTCTTCAAATAGGATCTGCGGCCACTCGTGTTATGTTTGGTTTAGTAAATATTTGTGCTTCCTGTGAAATAACCGTCTTGGAGCATCTTTCTTACTAACTCTGAGTTGTGACATTAAGGCTATGTCTACACTGCATCGGACAAAAAACGGTCCAAAAGCGACCGTTTTTTTTCCGGTGCAGGACAGCGGCTTTGGTCACGCTTTGTACAAAAACCGCGGTCGCTTCTCATTTATCTGATGTCGCCCATACAATTGTATTGTATGGGAAGATGGCAAGACAACGAGAAGCGCTGGCGTATTATACAACATGTTGTATAATACGCCGCTGCCGAAACACGAGCAGAGAAAAGGCGAGCTGTGTAGACTGCAGCTTGTCTTTCCTATTGCCGTCTATGAAGCCGCAGGAATGATCGTATCTTCGGCGCTTTTAAAAGGCGAAAAGCGCTGAAAATACGATCGTTTTCCTAAGCAGTGTAGACATAGCCTAATCTGTTACTCCTAGAAATATTCTACTGAATTTGTCACCTGGTTGTTGTCAATTGGGGGGTGGAGGCAAAGGTCCCTGCACAGCCTGACATTGTCCAATAAGTACTGACAGTCACTGTGTGCTTTCAGACACTCTCTGAAAACTGGAATGGTAACACCCAGCTGACAGATTCAGTAGTAATTTTCTAGCAAAAACAGTAGAGAAACAACAGAGTTATAAGAGATGTTCCAAAAATGTTATTTTACAGGAAACACAAGTACTTACTAAGAAAGACATGTCATGAGATGTCACAGGTCCTCTTTAAAACACAATGCTACGTGAAATACCTACTGAGAATGTCATATTGCTATTATTATTGTGTGCCTTAATGCCCTTCATTGTATTGTGTATATGTGCTGACATGCCACCAGGACAGCCTGGGCCTGATGAGTTGAAGTAAGCTGTCGAAGCTGAGAAGCCTGCTGCGAGACTATTGACTAGGTTTTGGAAAGATTGGATTAAGATGATTTCTAGCAGTGACAGTCAGAAGCAACTGGTAAACAGCTGAAGCCAGGGGACTTCTGACATAGCAGGGAATGTAGTGGCATCTGTGACATCTATTACATCTGTGATATAGGGGACATCAGTGACTATGAAGACACATGTTACATCAGTACCATTAGTGTCCTCCAAAGAAGCAGCATGGCTGCAGAGCACATTGCCCTGAGACGATCTACTGACAATTTTACTGAATGTGAAACCAGTCACACAAATATTTAGGAATCATAGGCGACATGGATGTACGGGGCTGCGCCAGAAGTCTGCCGTCTTTATAGCCTGAAAACTAGAGCAGCCCTGTTTGCTATTTTTTAATCAGGTGCACTCCAAAATTAGGCACAATATAAAGTCCCCGCGGCACTTTGTAATGCGCCCAAGATCGGGGGCTGTTCTGGAGGCATGTCACACTACAACCATACGATTCTACACATTTATGACTTTAGAACGGCCAAACCAGACGCATTGCTGCTGGAAAAGGCAGAGCACTTTAAAAGTGGTTTACCTGAGCCAGAATTGTTGCTTTGTAGCGAGAAAGCGCTAAATCTATGACACGCAGTAGAATAGGTTCATAGATCCAGGCACATTCTACGCTTCTAATGTGCGCAATAAACTTGGTGCCTGGGCGCCAAAAACATACATGTTGCCCCTTGTCTCTATACAAGAAGCGCCAAAAGTGTTCAACTCTTTATAGGTTTCTGTTGTCGACAAGTTTTAGTGTTTTGTTTACAGTTAAGCCTCCTTGTGTTTCATCTGCAAAGACTGTGTCTGCTTGTGTCCCACAGGGCTTATTAATACACGCATAATATTTGGCAGCTATGACAAATATACCATGTTTCAGTATACCCTACAACAGTTTCTAGGGCAAATAAAAATACAGTGTTTGTAAGAAAAGGGCACTACACAGTTATGTTAGGATGGTCAGGTGGGGCGAGACTCCTGGTTCAAAGTACTCCCAATATTTAATACTTTTTAGAAACGTGTCACTCATTTCAGTGCATTATCTACAACTAAATATTTAGCATTGAAGCAGTAATGGTGAATAGCAATTTTTAATTAGAGTAATTTTTAACAGTGCCTATTTATCTAAACATTGTTGGTACATACTTGCGATATCTCTACTTGGCGTTCCTTTCCTGCCCCCTGGAATATCCAAATGTGTCCAGTGCAGTTGGTCACTCATACTCAGTAACTCAAGTCCAATCCCATATATCTCTTGCACATGGGTTGTAGAATGATTACTGCGATTGAGCAGGCTAGCCAATAAAGTTGGAATATACAAGTTGGCATTTTATTTTTTGGGTGAAAATGAAGGACACAGACGCTGGAATCGGACGGTCCGCTCTGTAGTTAATGGGGTTTATTGGATGCCACTGGTGTCCATTGTAAAAGGGGTCTGCTTCTCCCTTTGCATCAGAAGTTCCAATGCAGATGTAAAACAGGCCTAAAAGCTATCAGAAAAGGTTATCTTTAATATCCCGACAAACTTACCCAATATATAATCACTTTGTAATGCTTTCCGAAAGAAATTAAAAAGGTATATATCTAATTTAAAAGATTTTAGAAGACATTGCAATCTTTAAGACAACCCCTTTATTTTTAAAGACTTGTCCCATTCTACCTTTGGTAAATCCTATTAGCTTTGTAGAGAGATGGAGAGTAGACTTCACCCTGACACAGTCCTATAGCACAAGACTCATGCCTGCATTATAGGTTAATGTTCATAGCAAAGGTTCTTCTGAAGCAGGAGATGTAGTAGAGACTGTCCAAATTTAGAAAGTCTTTTCAACTAGACTGAAGAATAATAACACCTCTATAAGTAAAGTACTCATATTCCGTATCCAGACTCTCCGTAGTACTGATATACAGGAGAGGTGATTACCTATTGATTACCTATATAAGTTTAGACTCTCAATACTAATCTAGTGGAAGTTGGAATAGATTTGTGTATTAGAGTTTAGAGAACATTATAAATACTTAGGCCACTTGCTCATCTCATGATGCAAATGTCAGGCTTAGGAACTGTCAATCTCACAGGATGCCTTTATTATCTTACTTGTTTCCATTGCAATTTGGGTTGCCATGGAGATGCGACAGCCAGTTCCAGAAAATTATAAGATAAATGTCAGGCAGTGATAACAGTGTTAATGAAGCTTCATTGACAGGCAGCTCCATGCTCCAAATAATAAGCTTACTTTCATTAGCATATGGCCAGCTATCAGAATAGAAATGAATTATGTCCATGGGGATAGGAGATATATATAGATATGTGTGTGTGTGTGTGTGTATATATATATATATATATATATATATATATATATATATATATGAAAGAAAGAATATGCAGGCTCACCTTATTGAGGCTAAATCTTCAGCGTGTGTAGTCTGGATCCACTCATAGTATCCTTTCCGGTCCGGACAAAGCCGCCGGCCCCGCCGTCATGTAAGCAAACTAAGAAGGATATCCAGTGACGTGTCCCTGTGAGACTAAACGCCGCAAAGGATTCCAAAGTCCGGTAGCGTATAAGCAGGAACTTTATTTCTTTAATTAAAGAATAAACTCATAACGGCACAAGGTCACAGACCCCAGCTACAGTAGAACTTGACAGACGCGTTTCGAGTCTTAGACTCTTGCTCCCTGTTTGTACACTACCGGACTTTGGAATCCTTTGCGGCGTGTAGCCTCACGGGGACACATCACCGGATATCATTATTATTTTGTTTATATATATATATATATATATATATATATATATATAATTATATATATATTTATATATATATATAAAGATAGATAGATATCCCCATGGAAATAGTTAATTTATACTTTCACTTTATATTTATTATTTATTTAGGTAGTATACAATTATATAATACTACATAATGTATTTTATGTGCAGAAATATGTCTTGTGTAACTATTTCTTTATCAGCTTGTAAAATAATAGGAAATGTCCTTATTCTTTCTACTCAGCAATTAACTTGCTTCTTTCAAGAGAGCATTCTTTAATCATGCATACAGTGTAGTATTACTGACTTGCTAAAATTAGGAGGACAGATGAAGTGCCAAAATGCTTAGAAGAAAAAAATGGTGGTAAATTGGTATGTATTGCTGTGCAAAGATATCATTTGAGGTGGTCAAAACAATAAGGAGTAAGTCAGAAAAGTATACATTTTGCTACCCTCATATTTCCTAGCATTCCTCATGAAGATGGTGGTCAATGTTTTCTTGATTTTCCATAATTCCCCTTAGAGAAAGCATAGGGTTTTGAACACAACGGGTAGTTTTTTTTATTATATTCACTTAGTCAGTTGCAACTATGTGCCTGTGCAGTTGCATACATGTGCCACTAACACATCCTGAAAAAAACAAAAAAAAAAACAAATACCATGTATACTGCCCAAACATTTGCCAAAGGGATATTCTCTCAGCTAATGAAAGTCTACAAGCAAGTTATATACATTGGGAGAATTTTCCAGCATATATAGCAAATGAAATGCCCAAATGTGACATACAGTAAATCTAGCCTTAGAGGGACAACAATGCTAATGATCAGACCCAACAGACCATGTCCAAAGGAAAGAGAGGCCGGAAAGGTGGTTTCGTAAATGTGAATGTAAGCAGCAGATGGCCATTGACAGTGCCGGGTGCTGACATCGTGATATAAATATATGAGCCACATAGAAGTTTCATAACAGTGCTGTAGGCATCCTTGGCTAACAGAAAATGTAAAATGTTTCTCTCCTAGCCTGGAATTAGAGCTTCCAAGACTAGCAGAAATCACCGTAAAATCACTGTAAAGCTATGTTCACACGGGTTAAATTGGGGCGCATTTTGCCGCGTTCTGCGCTCTAATATGAGCAAAATGCGTCCCAGTCACTACGGTAATCCACAGTTCTCATAGAGAACTATGGATTATGCCTCCTCTCCCCGGGCATACAATACGCCGCGCAGGGAGATAAATAACATGTCATTTATGCACGGTGCTTACGCGCCGCGCATATTGCATGTCTATAGCGCCGGCGGGCTGCTGGCCCCCCCGGATCGTGGGAGTACGCGCCGAGTGCGGCAATCTCCCGAACACCCGGCATAATTGCAGAGCGTACCATACGCCCTGCAATTAGCCGTGTGAACTTCGCCTAATGCTGAACTTTATTTAATTGGGTTTGAATTCCTATACCAGTCTCAGGCCACAAAAAAAGAGTAGTAATGTTTTTTAAGTAAAAATTATTTAAAAGCAAATATTATTTATTAAATAGTTCAAATATCTGCATATATTCAGATTTCACTGTTGGAAACCCAATCCTGGAAGAATCAACTTATACAAATAGAATTAGTATAAACTTGAATTTTTTTTCATGTCCATCCAATAAAATTGATTCATAATTATTTAAGAAATGCTTGCACATTCAATGGCCAAATAAATTCAGGCTATGAAATCTGTGGGACTAACTATAAAGAATATTCTACTACCTGTAAAGAAATAAAACAAAAGACAGGACAGGTTATCTGTGTTCATTCTTTATCACAATGGTGATAAATGACTTCCACCTGGAAAACAGATCACATTTGCACGGAAAGAAGCTGGCTCTCATCTTGAGTTATTGCTAATTAACGCAGGTGTTGGAAAGAGCTAAGATTCCATTATTGTAATGGTTAGTGTGATTGTGATTGATCCCCACATCCTACATGTTGAGAGTATTAACTGTCCTGGTTTCATTGCATCCGACCTCCTTTAATAGAACAGTGTCCAATATAGCTCTACCAGTGCAATGCAAATAGAGCACAGTTTAGTTTGTCATGTCATTAATCATTCCGTGCAAATCAGCTTTAATCCTCAAAGGAAGTTGTCAAAATGCGATTCAGATTCTACACAGTTTTAGGCAGAGATTCTATACTTCAGCTTCACTGACAAAGCTCGGATGCCTAAATTGGACTGCATATATATCCATTTATTCATAGCCTGATAGCTACGAAAACATTATTTCAAATCTTTCTTCAACACAACATTTATTATGATCACATTACACCCAGTGATGAGAAATGTACACTCGGAAGTAAAACATATCATCAAGTTGAAAGTATTGACACTTCAGATATCTACTGAAATAATTTCACTATGTTCTGGCTGAAAACACATGATATCTTGTAATCTAATCTTGTCATCAAAGCCCAGGCATATGATGCAATAATAAAATAGGCAATTCATCAGAAGAGTGTGAGGAGTTTTACTTGAAGCAGCTAACAATGAGTTGACAATGATATTATTATACTGTATATTTCAAAGCCATTTAATACACACTAAAATGATATCTAGACATGCAGTGTATGACTCTTTAGTAAATTGCTGTGTTTAGTAATAGAATAACTTTGTTATTTATATTTTTATATTTATTCACCCTCCAGACCAACAGAATAATTTAAAGATTAAATAGCAAAGTCGCATAGCTGGTTTATAAAGGACAAACCAACTTTCCCCATCTGTTAAATCACCCATCAACCAAATCCTTTTTATTTTAATGGCAGTGGGGTTTCCTTCAACTGCTCCACATATCACACACAAGACAGTACCATCGCTAGTCTTAGGTTGGATGGTATTTTTGCAGTACTTTCTATTGAGATGACTCACTATATGGTGGACCATATACTGTTAGGGGCCGTTTACACGGCACAGGACAAATACCGGTCGATTTATCAGACCGATATTTGTCCTGTTTTCGGGCCATGCACACGGCCACAGGGGGATGGCTTTTCTCTGAAATTAGCGGAGAAAAGCCCTCCCCCTTCCCACAGACATGTTCATATTCCATCCGAAGACCGGATGGAAGAATGAACATGTTCTATGTTTTTGCGGCCGGTTTTTCAGACGGTTTTCAAATCCAAATACCATCTGAAAAACCGTCCGTAACCCGTGCCATGGGGACAAGCCCTTAAAGTCATCAGTGTACAAATAATCATATCATATAGTGTTTAAATATAGTTGCCAAAAGGTGTCTTAATAAAAATATGAGTTTCTAAAATAATACTACAGGATTCATAAACTGAAGCAATGTAGCTGGATCTAGACATTTGCCTTTCAATAGGTTTAAAGTCTGAGGCTTCGGGGGCAAGCTTCAAGAGTCCAAGATATTTAGGTCACTGGCATCCAATTCAGTTATATCAAGCAATGTCCCTTCATGACTAAACATATTGTCTACCCTTACGGCTGATCCAAACCCACCATTTCACAGTGGCTGCCACATCAACACAAACCTCATTGGCTTTAGAATTTAATAAGAAATACTCTTTAATATAATAGGATTTAGGATATTATTTTATTGAGATATATAAGAACAAATGACTGCACTTACAGTATGCCACTACCTCCCTGTAAGGGGTTAACTGCAAAAATCACTAATCATTACATTTAAATACACATTTTCCATTTATCTAATGTATGATACCTTCTCCTTTATTCACAGGAAAATAATTGTAATAAAATCAAGGCCCATGGTACATAATGTTCAAGCTATACAATAATTGGATTGTAAATCAGCAGAAATTACACACCACGGTATATTACTGGACCTTACTTATAGTTAAATATGAAAAGGACACCCCAGAGAGATAGTTATCTTTAAACCAGCAGCTTCTGGCTGTTAATTCTGTGCCGCACATGAGTGAATAATCTTTAACTGTACATGGTTATAAATGAGTTTCCTCCTGCCACATAGATGAATGGAAGGGCTCTCTTTACATTGGACTGTAATATTGACTAACATTTCTGCAAAGTTTTAATGGTCGTATTTGCAAAATGTACAGATAATATGTACCATTTATTTCTTGGGAGACCGAAGAAAAGTTATGCAGCCAAACTGTCAAATTATAATCTCGGTGTTCACAGTATATGTTGACAAATGGGCATTTTTAATTTTGTAGCCATCATGCAGAAACAACACCAATTATTGTTTCCAGCATGCAGCAAAGCCATCAGAACATTATCTCTGCTGGCTTCTTATAAATGATCTGTTGTGTTCACCTACAGAAACTAATGATCCAGGTTCATATTCCTCTGCCTTTTCAGACCATGGATCAAACGTGACCCACTTTCCTGTAATATTTCCCTGTCAATGCCTTTCTATTAGTCATGAGCAACATAAAGAGAGACTGCGCTAAACGAAAAAAAGAGTGAAAAAGAAAAAAGGAAGGGGAAGATGGTAGCAGAAATATAAAGAACAGAATATACATTAAAGAGACTGGCTGAATTGCTGCTGTTACAGCTTTCATTAGGCGAAGTAATGTTTAATTTAAAATTCATATGCAAACCCATGTGAATGTTTATGTAGATTAGTGAGGATCCCTTTCCTTCGGGACCCGCATCTCCTTAATTGAAACGGTATTTTCTATTCCTTTCCAAACTGCCGCTGTAAAAGTAGTGAGCAGTATCTTGCGCAGTGCACTGTGTGCCAGATTTATCCATAGGGTGATGATGATTCTTGATCAAATTGAGAACACCAGGTCTACCTACAAACATCTTTTTGAGAGGTGACCCTTAAGCCACACCTACTTTTTTCAAGCCATTTTTACAGTAAAAAAATATACTGTTAGACCTGAAAGTCATTTTCCAATGTATTTATATTAGAAACCTGGTGCAAATACATTGATTAATTAGCCCCAATAATATTACGATCCAGGAAATCAGTGGGTACTTCCCAAACAGAAACTCTAAAAATCAATGTTATCTATTTTAGTTACAGAAGAAGCCACAATCCTGTGAAAAGAGAACCTATTCTTACTGATAGAGGGCAACTATATTTTTTTAGCCAAAGTAGATTTGCAATACTAGATGTCTTCTACAGTTGGTCCAGCTGGGCCTAGTGGAATCTGTGCTCTGTTTGTCCCATATACCTAAAACTGAACAGCAGCACTCTGCAAACACTAAGGGCCACATGTATGAAAACTGCCTAGGTCTGCCCATAGCAACCAATCAGAGCGCCCCTCTCATTTTTTCAGAGCACTATATGAAATGAGAGAGGCGCTCTGATTGGTTGCTATGGGCAACAAAGTGAGTTTTAGACCTAGACAGTTTTCATACATGTGGCCCTAAGAGACAATCAGCAAATATATAAATTATTTCAAAGTGGATTTTTGATATATGTAATATGAAATCTGAGGTTCTTAGTTCACATTTTAGATCAAAACTGTGTTGGCCATCCACCAATGACAAGATGGCCTCATATCAGATGGGAACTTACTCTAAATCTTTCCAGGCCTCCATACTTTCTAGGGCATGAGGGTCCCAGCTATACTGTGTTCTGATTTAAAACAGCCTGAACGGGTGAGTGGAGTGCAAGACTAAAATGGAGGCAGCCATTCTTCCATGCAAACAATCCAAGGGAGGTGCTGCCCATTTTTTGGATTGTTCCATATAGCTGACTGTGAAAGATTGAAATTTATCATTTAAAAAGTCTGTAAAAGTTATTCTACCAAATGCAAATGCAAATTCATAACAAAGAATATATGAAAGAAGCTGAGAAAGTAAAACGTTAGAAAATAAAAACACAATAAATGTACATTTTCCCTGGTGAATAACTTTACAAGATTCTACTTTATTTACATTGTGAAGAACAAACAATAAATATGTTTTTGAAGACAGAATTTGCTCTTAAACAGTTTTTTGAATGATGCCAAAGGCTACCAGGCCTTTCTAATATTCATATGTCTTACTTGTTCTTTCTTATGCAAATGTTTGTATACAGTAATGATTTTCATTTATTTTCCTTGTCCTGTTTTCAGGAAGGCTGAAAATGCAAAACAGCCTTTTTTTAAGCACAATTCCCCTGCCAGAGAAGGGAATGATTAAATGTTTTTGCACTAGTTATTCATTTTTATTTAACAATTTCCTAGTTTATCACCTAGGTCATACAGAAAGACTACAGAACTCTGAGCCGTACTCAACTAAAATCAACTGGAACAAAATAAATCATAATAGGATGCAGAGGATGCAGAACGGACATGCAATCATCAGAAAAAATGCTCCTTTCACCAACATGAATCATTCAAAACATTCATGAAGAGGATTCTTAAAGGAGCATGAGGTTAGAAAACAATTGATTCTGGTATTGCTCCATCTGGTGTAAATTCTGGAAAAAAACAGACTTTGCTTTTTAATCTTTTAATTTTTTTCTTTAGTCATAATGGCAAAAAATGACATGTACAATGGTTACTCTTGTAAGTATGTAATTCTACAGACAGTACAAACATATGTCCAGAAGTCATGGAAATTATTACTTTATTACATTCTCATCTCCTGGTCTGCGGCACTTTGTTTTTGGAACTCCCATAAAAATGAATAGGTAGAACAGCGCAGGCATGGCAATGTCTCCATTTGTTGCGGTCAGTAACGAGTGGGATGTAGACCCAAAAATAAGGAGATGAGAACAAACCTCATGTCCTCGTTAGTATTACCTAAGAAATACTAATATTTTTCTAATCTAATTATAACCGATAGATTATTGCAGTTTATGGCTTGTATTAATCACACTTAAGTACTGAACAGTATTATCATGAACAATGGTATACTTCAGAGGTGCACAACATGTAGCCCCCAGTGTCACTCTGTTTTACCCCCAGCCATCAGAACACAAATATGCTTTGTCTCTATCCTCATACATCAGAAAATAATATTTATCTTTTGACAGCTACATTCAACTGATGACATTGTTATGATGGGTGCTATAGGGCTGGCACTGTTATGGTGGGCACTGTACGGATGACACTGTTATGGTTGGCACTGTATGGCTGACACTTATGGTGGGCACTGCATGGCTGGCACTATAGGGCTGTATATGCTATTTTATACAATCTAAATGAGTAATCTTGCTCAAAGAAACATATATTTCTAACACAATCATGGCAGATCCACAAGATC
>JAODAL010007902.1:0-121745 GCA_025379985.1 Phyllomedusa bahiana | reverse complement strand
CTCCCGGGCTCCCCACAGAGGACCACCTACCACAGTCCAAATGTTTATAGTAAATTATATGTAGATAATAATCAATGAATCAGTTCTTGCAGATGGTAATATTCCTAGAAAATCATCCCAACGCATTTCCCCAATTATAAGTTATCGGGGGAAACCATAAAAATAAAGTTCATAGTTCCTTGGGTATATGAACACTGGGGTGCTGGCCACTATTCACAGGGTCATGCCATAAGGCCATATTTTTTGGAGATTTTTTGCAAATATCCTGAAACGGCTGTCTGTAGGCGACGAGCTGCACTGGCTTGGTTTCAATCCTTTTCACATTGCAAGACTTGGTCACATGTGGATTGAGAATTACTACATCCAATAGATGGCACTGGCAAGCACTTCATCTCTTTCCCTAGTGCACAGGCTAATGTACATTTTTTTTTTTTTTTAATAAACTTTATTTAACATAATTTATTATGTTAAAGGGGCTGAAAAGTTAGTGTGAATCTGATAATTAACGGGGCCTTGTACTTCGGACAACCTGCTTTCCTTAGACCGCTCCTACTGCTGTAACCCCTTTCTGTCTACTACTGTAATGGGTTTTTGTTTGTTTTGCGGACTGAAGTGTGGTACCATTTTCAGATACCTGCAACTTTTTGATCACTATTTATTCCAAGTTTTGGGGAGGCAAAGTCAAAAATGGGAGGAGGGTGTTTTGATCTTTTAATGGAAGAGAGCATCTCCCTATTGCATAACTGCCTAAAGCATGTTACAGTGCCCGACTCTAAGTATTAAACGGCCTGGTAAAGTTGTCTCCGGGCCCGGTGCTTAACGAACAACCAGCATGCAGGCTCATCTCATGAACCGGCCCCGTACGTTCTTGTGCCTCCTTCCTGACAGGCATGGCGTGGCACCCTATGCAGTTGTCTACCTTTTGTCTAACCATCATCTTGGCTTTATTGCCATGACTCCATAATCAGTGGTCAGAAATAAGGGGATAATTAAAATAATATATAAAAAAATTTTATATTATAATATAAAAATATATTATATATAAAAATTAAAAAATAGAAAAATCACAGGACTCAATAATTATAAAAATGAAAAAAAAACATGCTTTATTACCCATCACAACGTTTCAACTCCGCAATGGAGTCTTTTTGCCAAAAAAAACCCCTTGAAAAAAATTTTTTCCGACACTTTTTTTAATCTATTGGAGTGTGTGGATTTTTCTATTTTTCTAAGGTGTTTTTTTGGTAGACTTTCTGTGGCACCCTATTTTTTTGGTTTTTTTGAGTGCTGCACAATTTTTTTTTTTATATATATAATTATATATTAAAAATATATATAATTTTTTATATATATATAATATATATAAAATATATACACTTTAAACAAAAAAATATAAAAAGAGTAATTGGGTGCCACTGAAAGGAGAGGAGGCGGGGAGGAAGAAACAGCTATTGGCTCCATAGAAGTCAATATGGCTGCCATGAAGTAGCTTCTTTTTTAGTGAGACGGTTGCCGATTTACGATTTCGATCAATCGCCAATTCTCATTAGCCCGTGTTCAGACGGCTTTTTCATAGTGATGTAATTGCGAGACGGATTTTGCGCTCTGCATATTCGGCTTGTAATAAGTGCGGGCGCTGGGTCAGCGGCTGGCGCGCCCACCGGCCCAATAGACTTAATTTTTCCCACGGGCGCGTAATGCGCGCTGGATATATGTGAGGTCACTTTCTCAACCGCCCGACGGATCGCCGATGAGGGGCAGTGAATGCGATGGAATCCACTGTTCTCTATGAGAACGGTGGGATTACCGTAATTCACTGCGGACAGATGTGCCGACCGTACTGCAGCTGCAAATCCGCCGCGCAGTGACGGCGCCAATACGCGGCATAATAAGCGTGCGAACGGCCCTTTTAAAGTCAATGGAGAGGATGGACCAGGTTAAACTTATACCCAAACAGGTGTGTGGAGAAGCTGGAAATCACATCCAAAACAGTAAAACTCGGATAAGTTTTACATCTTAGTGCAAGACACAATTTAGGCTCTAAGGAGTGTCAGAAAAAAAAATTCACAGGCTTTAAATTATTAAATTCCTTTCAATGGCTAGACTGAACAGATTCCTTCCCCCCCCCCCCCCCCCCCTCGGACGCGTTAATTAGCCACAGGCCAGCGTACAGCGCTAGAGGTAGCAGCTGCTACGGGGCCCTCGTGACAATTGGAGGAAGACATTTCCAATACCGAATGTGACTTGAACATTATCCCGGCGGGATTCGCGCCGTGGTTATGGCTGTCTATGGGGTCGCGACTGCCCGCACACGCCCGTACACTCACACTGTAATTGAGGGCAAAATCCGTCCCGCAATAAGGCGTGTATAAAAGCCGTGTGACTCATCCCCTTTTTTTTAAAGCGCATGGACCTTTATGGACTAGCTCCCAAAAAAATTTGCATGTAAGAAAATGCAGACTATGGACGGGGAGGTCCAGATGACGCCGGCCAGCAACGATGACAGTCGGGCCGAAGCAGTGTGCGAATGCCGGAAGCAACGTGAGCGGAGACCTCGAGCGCATTACTCAGAAGACAGTCAAGACACTGGGTAGCGCTTGCACGAAATTTCTTGCCTATGTCTGAGTCGCGTTGCCCCTCTTCCATATAAAAATTCGGAAAAGTCATTAGGTTAGCACCATTACATCCTTATGCTTAAGCAACAATGGAATATTTTCACGTTGTGCCATAAACTCGTCGGGAATGGGCTCAAGGAGTTCAGGTTCCTTTCCACAAGTTGGGACTAAGTGAGCTTCACTTGGCAGCGCTGGCTGACACTCCAGTTCCACCCAGGTGCCCTTCTCTTGTGCTTCCTTTTTCTTTCATCTCGTTTTCCTTGACTCACGCTGAAGGAAACTCTCTCCTGCTCTTGGAGTATGCGAATGTGTTACTCACCACGGACCGTTGATTCTTTTGCCAAGGGGTTTTACTTTGATTGTGGCATATTGTACAGTGCGACCCAAGAGCATGCTGTTGTAGAACATTGTAGATCCTTGGTCCAGTCTGCCATGCATGGCATTTAGGTGGCGCCGTCCCGTTTTTGTGATTCAGTGGGCCTCACTACCCTACAAATGTCACAATGTCGCCCTTCTTATAGATGCTCAGTAAGGCTGACATAAGGCAAGAACTTCATGTTAAGGAAGGATCTGGAGAAACCTATACCGGGTTCCATGCCTTTTGCCTCTTGTGTATGTCCTTTCGCATCCTTAAAAGGTTGAGTCAGCTTTAGAGAGGAAACATCTCCTCTCTCATATGAGTGGCATCAGCCATTTTGGGATCACGAGAAGAAGAAATCATCCTATTGATCTTTTGAAAGCCTTATGACACCCAACACATTGTGTCTGAAGAGCTCTTCAAGAATATTGGTTTATCCGAGTGGGGGTCTGTTTATTGGGTTGACATTTGGCCCGTCATTTCTTCAGTTTGGACTGATGAGGATGATGGACAATATTTTGGCAGTATTGTGACCGAGAGGAAGAGGATTTAAAAAAACTCTGGATGGCAGGTGTGTTACCACTTGAAGAACAGTAGTTGGCGCACGCTCCTTCGCAGAGAATGAGATGCACGGGAACCGATCTAGCGTCATGATTCTGGCCTTAGTTCAAAGAAGTTAAATATTAAAAAGGTACTGGAGATTGTTGCACAAGTTCTCTTTTGTAGAACTATACTCCCAAAGACTCAAATCACAAACATTTCTTTATTCCCTATATTTCTGACTGGGAACTAGGGAGTGTATAAACAAAAATTGCTCACTATGGACTACCCGTAGAATATTGGGGTCTTATGGAAGAAAACGGGTATGGTATTCTGGCTGCTCCTCCAATACGCTGCTCAGCAAGGAACTGATAAGATGGAGGATGTGTAGCATATAGTAGGTGCAGCATGTGGTTGGCTGACGCAACCTAATATGTGCGGAAATGGCTCAGTAAATGGCCAGGAGTCCCCTATGCCCCTTTTTGTTTCACCAGAGTGCACAAGAAAATCGTCATATATGTGGTGTGGGTGGCGTTGGAAGATAACATCCCATTCGAGAACATGGAGGTTCTGCTGACAGGGCCGTATTTTTATAGTTTATAGTGGGTGCGGGGTGGTAGCAGGGCTGCCGTTCGGTCGCATCTATCAAACCGTTTCAGGGCCCATGCAGCTCATTATATCAAATTGGGCCCACACCCTTTACTTGTTTCCTATTTTTAACATATCACTGGGCACCTTTTTGGTTTAGGGCCAATGACAGGATAGTTATGCCCTATTTGCATACTGGCAGAACCCTTATTAACAGTAGCTGCTGACCAAAAACCAGCAGAAATTTCCTTATGGTACACTCAGAATAAAATAAGAACGAGAAGAAATCAGTTATTTTGAAACATTTATTTGAATAGAACCTTGATATTGCTGTATTTTTACAGTAGCTGATTCCAAAAGCAGCAAAAAAATGACCTTTTCGACACTATAAAATTAGCACGAATAAAAAGTTTATGTTAAGACTTGATTTTTTTGCGAATAGGACCTGTTTATAGCTGTTTTTAACAGCAGCAGACCCCAAAATCTGGCAAAACACTGAGCTTTCGGGACACTTTAAAATTTTGAAGAAGGAATTACTGTTTGAAACCATTGAAACTTGCTTAACATTTTCAAGAAGAAATGAGTAATTTGAAAAAAGTTTTTTTTCAACAAACAAATAGTCACTTTACAGTCTCCTACCTCATAACAGGAAAAGACACTTTTAGGCACTTATATAAAATTAGCAATAAGAACATGAGATATTTGAAAAAACAAGAAATTTGCAATAGGACATTTCTTTTTCAAAGAGGAATGTGTAGTTTAAATTATGAAGTAGACCTGCTAACCTCGGTGACCTCGGCAACTGGGGCAACAAAATCATCAGAGATCCACGCTTGATTCATTTTGATAAGTCAAATGATCCACATTCTCAGGAGAAAGCTGGTTACGTTTGTCAGTTATCACTTCGCCAGCTGTGCTGAAGGTCCGTTCCGAAATTATGCTGGCTGCTGGGCAGCATAACACTTCTATGGCGTGCCAAGCAAGCTCGGGCCATTCATCCATTTTGGACACCCAAGTCAATTTAGTCCGGACTATGTCCAAAAATATCGGTGTTGAGCCGCAGGTAGTCATGGACCATGGTCTTAAAGTGGTCTCTGTGTGTATGATTTGTGCCCTGCCTTACAGGCGTTGGTGAGGTGATAAAAATAACGATTGTCACAGGTCACCCATTAGGCTTCTGCCACAATGCCTGCTGCTGCTACTACTGCTACTTGCCACTCTTCTGCGGTCACGTTGCTGACATTGTTCCACTGTGACATTAGAATGTGAAGCAGACGCAACAGTTGTCTCGAGTTGGATCAATGAGCACGGTTTCAAATTCCTGCATTCTACTGTCAATTTGTGTGGGTGGAAGGAAATTGCTGACTTTTGATTTGTAACGTGGATCAAGGAGAGTGGCCACCCAGTAACTGCTGTTCATTTTGTTTGCCTTGATGCGTGGATCATGTTGCAGGTAATGGAGTTCTCAGACCTGAGAACAGGCCGGGTGGAGGAGTTGGCATACTTCTCTCTCCACACTGCACTTACCAGGTCCTTCCTCCTGCACCCTCACTTACTTTTCCCTCCTTTTGAGGTCCACACCCACAGACTCTTTCAGACATTTTTCCTCAGACTTGCGGTTGTGTACAGACCTCCCGGCTCACCCCGCCAGTTTCTGGATTATTTTGCTGCCTGGCTCCCTCACTTCCTCTCTACTGAAATACCCACTCTCATCATGGGTGACTTTAACATCCCTATTGAAACCCCAGTGTCTCCCTCATGCCTCTCAGGATTCCTTTCACTAACTCTCTTCACTGGACTCTCGCAGTTTATACTAACTCTCCCACGCCACAAGGATGGTGAACTCCTCTGGATCTGGTTTTCAGTAACCCGTTCCCTCAAACTCTAACTTATAATAATCTCCTTACACGCTCACCGATCACAAATCTTATATTCCTTTCACTATTACTAATAAACTCACCCATTCCTGGACACACCTCCCAGTCTCCCATTCAGAAATGATCCACTGCATGAACACTCCAGGACATCACAGACGCCATATACAGTCCCTCACTGCCCCAATCTCCTTCCCTCTCCTCCCTTACCTGGCGTCCAATCACAATATAATGAAACTCTTTCCACCACCCTGGACACAATCTTGGCCACCAGCTCACTTAATGACACTGCACCACGCAGAGTCAGACACCCACAGCCATGGCACACGTCCTAAGACTCGCAATCTGCCAGCGATGTTCCCAGATGGTGCGTAGCGTCTGTGGGAGGAAGTCCGAAGCTACCTGCAGACTTTCTCCACAACAAATGTATGCTCAGGACTTATCAAACTGCCCTTACACAGCGCCAACAAAAATATTTCCACCTCCCTCCAATCCGCAAACCTTACAGCAACAACACCTCAACCCTAAAAACGCCTGTTGACACCATTCCACTCCCTTCTTTAGCCTAAAGCTCAGGCCCCCGGTCCTCTGACCTCCATCTGAAGACCTGTCCACGTCACTTCAAAGAGAAAATTGACAAAATCCGGCAAAACATCTCATCTCAAACCCCAATGCAGCAGCCATCTTGGTCCCTCCCCGCAACATCCCCCCAGCCTACTCTTCAGCTCTTTTGGACCCGACGACAGAAGAAGTGTGCTGCACGCTCCCACCACCTGCTCTAGTGACCCCATTACCCTCCACTTGTCCAGTCTATTTCTCTAGCTATCATTCTCTCACATAACCTGCAATCTGTAACCTCGCGTCACTCTCCACTCTGGGATCTTCCATCTTCCTTTAAACATGCTGTTATAACTCCCTACCTGAAAAAGCCCTCTCTGGGACCCATCCTGTCTGCGCTGATAACTACGGGACCAGTCTCTAAACTGCCCTTATCTCACTTCTGGAACGCCTGGTCTACTCTCGCCTAATCCCTATCTCTCCACTAACTTCTCTCTGACCCTCCTGCAATCAGGTTTTCCGCACCCTACTAGCTTCCACGAAACTGCTCTAACTAAATGTCTCCAATGATCTCCTAACAGCAAATATCGCAGTGTAACTACTCATTGGTTGCTCTCTTCTGGTGTCTCACTTGCAGCGTTTGACAACAGTGTGATCACCAACTTCTCCTCAGCATGCTCACCATCCAACATTGGCCTCCAGGACACCGGCTCTCTCTTGAGTTCTCATCTTACCTTACTAACCGCTCCCTTCAGTGTCTCATTTGCAGGTTCTACCTCCTCTCCTATTCCTCTTGCAGTCAGAGTTCCTCAGGGATTCCGTTCTTCGTCCTCATGGTCCTCAATCTCAATCTATACAAGCCTCCATTGAACAAACCATCAGCATTTTTAGGCTTCCAGTTACCATCTCCTAACGCTGATGACACCCAATATACACATCCCCATTGCCCGAGACATCACTCTAGCTCTGTCTACAAAACACCAGGGACTGAGGCCGTCTGCTAGTCTCTGACATCATGTCCTCCCTGTATCATTAAACTAAACCTCACTAAAACTGAACTTCTCAGTCATCCCCACCATCTAACTCTATCTAACATACTTTCCCTGCCCTTTTCTGTCTCGTGTGTGGCACCACCATAGCTCCTAGGCAGCAGGCCCCGCTGTCCTTGGGGTTATATAATTCCGATCTGTCCTTTTATCCCCTAATATCCAATCCCTAGCCTGCTCCTGTCACCTGCACTCTCAAGAACATACTCCAGAATCCTCCGTTTCTCACTGTGGAACAACCAAACTCTCATTGTTGCTCTTATTCATTCTCGTCTCGACTACTGAACACTCCTGCTTATCGGTCACCCTCAGGTGCAACTCTCTCCCTCTCCAGACAGGCCTTGAATTGCAGCAGTCCAGCTTGTCTTTTCTTTCCAGCCGCTATAACTGATTGCCTCTAACCCTTGTGTCAGTCACTGCACTGGTTGCCTATCCAGTACAGGAAACAACATAAACTCATCACTCTCACTCCATAAAGGCTCTCCACAACGCTGCTCCCCTTACATCTCCTCCCTCATCTCCTGTCTACCACCCTCCTCGCTCTCTACCGCTCTGCTGATATATCAGGTTACACTCATCTATCATCCGAACCTCCAATGCCCGTCTCCAAGACTTCACACGTTCGGCCACGCGGTTCTCTGAACAGCCTACCCGGCGGGCGATCAGCCAGCACATTCAGAACTCCTCATACTTTAAAAGGAGCACCTGAGGAATAACATCTCTCACACTGGCCTACAGAAATCCCTAATGCTACCACCCCCCCTCCCCCCAACACTCCCTATCGCACCTTCATCTCATTTCGCACTTAACTGTATATAGGATGTGATATATAGGGTGGCCAGGTCATCCGGAATTCTATGTAAAACAACCCCATATTTATGTCACACTGCTGGACATTTGTAAAATCTAGCACTTCTTGCCCTTCGTCTCTCCTGTACACCCTAATAGATTGTAAGCTCTTGCGAGCAGCGCCCTCACACCTTGTCTCATCTGTAAGTACTCTTAATGTGTAATGTCTGTACGTTTACCCTCCAAATTGTAAAGTGCTGCGAAATATGTTGGCGCTATATAAATAAAGGTTGTTATTATTATTATTATCCAAGCACTCATGTGAGAGATGCAGCCAGGATTTCCCAAGCCTTGGGGGCAAGGGGCACTCAACAGATCTTTTTCCTGCACCTCAAATCTGTGCCAACCGCTTTCCATCGTAGGGACATCGGTACCGTCGGTGTCCAGCCATGCCTCATCCTCCGCATTGACACAGCCCTGGCTAGCTTCATGTGCTGTACTCTGAGAGCTGAAGTGCCCCCCTGGACCCCAAACCACCGCCTAACGAAGACCTATTAAGTTGGGAAACTGTCGGACCTTCTAGATCCGACGGCTAGTAAGACTCTGTGTCTGCCTCCTCCTCGGTCACTGCTGGGAACTGCTGTTTCAGTGTCCAACACTTGTTCCAGAACAAATATCACCACAATGGTCATGCTGACATGGGCATTGTCCTCACTGACCATTTTGGTGGCGTCTTCAAAACTGGCAAGGATGGTGCTTGTCAGGCCATGCGCCATTTCATACTGCATAATGGCATTACGCTGCTGCCAAAATCGCTGGAGCATGTGGAGGGTGGAATTCCAGCGTGTTGCCATGTCAACAATGAGACGGTTGACGGGGAAGCCAAAATGACGCTGCAACGCAGCCAGTCGGGCCGAAGCAGGGTGCAAATGCCGGAAGTGTGAGCTCAGACCTCGAGCCTTCCTCAGCAGGCAGTCAAGACCCGGGTAGCGCTTTAGAAATTTCTGCACGACCAGGTTCATGACGTGTGCCAGGCAAGGGATGTGCACAAGCCTAACTATCTTAAGGGCAGCAAGGAGATTTTTCCCGTTGTCACACACCACCTTGTCTGGCACCAGGTTCTTATCACCCAGCCACTGCTCGGTCTCATTGCGCAGAGCCGTACACCGCTCTTGACCTGTGTGTTGACTGTCTCCAAGACCCATTTCAACACGGCCTTGTTTCTCTTGGCATGTGATGCTACCCGTGGAGCTTGGGGATCTGAAACCTGTACCATCCCAGCAGTGTGGAAGAGTGTGCGCCGAGCATGAGACCCATCACCAGAGACACTCACCCAGTGAGCAGTCAGTGAAATGTAACGCCCTTGACCATGCTTACTAGTCCTTGTACCTGCGGTCATATGGACTTTGGTTGACACAGATGCAGCCAATGTGCTGGAGATTTTTTCTGACATGTGGCTGGCCAGGGCAGGCACGGCTTTTCAGCAAAAGAAATGCTTGCTTGGCATCTGGTATTGGGGGCAGGCAAGGGCCATGACGTGGCGGAACCCATCTGTTTTCGGAAAGGCAACATTTCCAAGGCCAAGAGCCTGGCAATTTCGACGTTCAGGCTTTTGGCTTTGGGATGGTGGGGTGAAAGTTTCTTCTGCTCCCACACCTGGTACACAGAAGGCTTGCTGCTAGACTGGCCGCTGTACGGCGTGCAGGTCAAACTGGTGGATGGAGAAGGGGTAGGCTGTGTCTGGTGGTGGTAATCGGGTTACAGTGTGTGGCACTGGGGCTGATTCTTGCTCATGCCGCTCCAGGACATGGGCAGCAGAGGAACGCTTGGTCTTGGAAGTGGCAGAGGAGGAGAAGGAGACAGAGGGTGTCACAGTGGTTGGAAGCCCAGGACCTGTGTGGCGTTTTTTCTTCAAGTGATTCCTCCACTTCAATTCATGCTTTAGATGCATGTGCCTATTCATGTTCATGGTTTTTAAACACTTTAGATTCTTCCCTCTACTAACGCGTTAACGGCAAATCCGGGATATGACATCGCTCGGCGAATTTGAGGCTTGATCGAAAAAGGCCTAGGCTTCACAGGTCCTGGACCTCTTCGACGGTGATAACCTAGTAGCGGTGTTTCCGCTGCCACCACTGACCATAACTGGCGGATTAATTCAGCAGAGTTCTGAGACCACCCTCTCCCTTTCTGAGGCCGGACCCGCACTGAAACTACCCCATCAACTTCATCCTTGTCCACTGATAAGGCGCTAGCAAGCAAATGCTGCTGAAAAGACCACGTTGGATCTGATGTCATTATCAACATCCTCATCACAGGTGACTTCCTCATCCTGACAGTCTAGAACCTGAAGCTGCGGGCTAGAAGCCACAGGCGCTACAAGGCGTTGCTGATTGCATCAGGATTTCTGCCGACTGTCCAGCTTCCTTCTCCTCTGACGTCAACAGCGATTAAGCGTCAGAGCAGACACAATCATCCTCTTTGGCCTCTTGATCTTTTGAAATGCCTTCTGACCCCAACCGCATTGTGTCAAAAAGCTCAGAACATGGATTATCCACAGTGGTCTGTACATGGGTTGACGTTTGCTTCTGGTTGGACTGATGCTGACGATGATGACATTTGTGGCCGTGACTGAGCAGACAAGGAGGTAAAATCGCTGTATGCAGCAATGGACTAGCAATTGACTTTTTTTTTTTTTACGGAATAGCCAAGCAATGTGGTCTTATGCGACAAGCATTAAGGATCAGAAACAGGATTTTTTCTATGGAATATCTTGGAAATTGGGTCTTATGGAAGAACGGGGTCTTTTACACCAGCTGTCCACCCTCCCCCCAAAAAAAAAAAAAAAACTGCTGCATGCGAATAAAGGGAACGGAATGAAGTTTTCTGCCAAAAAGCTGTGCATCAAAGCTATTTCTGTTTCAGGCTGATTTCTGTGTCCTGTACAGTGGCTGTTCATATTACACTGCAGCACAGATGTTGTGGCCAAGGAATGACATTTTCCAGAATAAACTCTATAGAACAGTGATTTTGATATGAGAGATTTACATAGTTGTGTCTGATGCAGAAGCTGCCCCCTGAACCAAGCGCGCCCCCCCTCCCCCGCCCCCTCAGAAACTGAACTGAGGGCGTTTAGGGCAATGCAGCTGTATCCAAATCGCAGACTAATACTGTCTAGAATTGCCTAATCTTGCTGTACCCTAACTAATCTATCTAGCAGCCCTTCAGTAGTGAAAACACTGGCAAACAGTGTCTGTTAGCTTTGAAAAAAGCTGAGCAGAGAGACAGCGATCCGTTCTCTCCACAGTGTGGAAGCTAATGGCGGCGAGGAGGAAGTGCCGTGACACAGATAAAACAGGGTCATGTGATTTTAGCAGCCAATGAGATCCCTATACCCACCACTGGTGATGTTCTTGACACCCCCACCCCCGCCCCCCCCCTGTCCTCTGTGCTCTGTGCTGATTGGCTGGCCGCCAAAAGTACAAGAAGCTCCGAAAATGGCGCGATCTGAATCCGCGATCACGATTGTTAAGATTTTAAGGGAAAAGATCGAATCGAGAACTCGATAAATGTGAAAATCGGAGCAATTTCAACTTTTCTCTGTTTTTTTTTTTTTTTTTTTTTTTTTTTAAATCGCTCATCACTATTCTTTTTGTTTAAGAAATCTCAATAACGGAGAAGTCTAGGACACAATCAGCTGAGCTGGCTAAAGCAATCCTTCATGCAGTACCTAACTTTAGGATTATATGCAGTTTTTTTATCAAAGAAGGTCCACTTTTAAATTTCCTGTGTGTGCATGCTCCTCAACTCTGTTTTCTAGGTATGTCTCCACAGAGGACAATCAATCCTGTTTCACTGATTGTAACTTTGATGGAAAGGAATGCTTTGTGTAAGCAGCCTAAGAGGTTCAATGACCCAGAGATGCCCTCTGGCAGTGGCCCTCTTGCTAAAGCTAATATTTACATATATGACGTATGCTTTTCATGTTGCCTTGTATTGTAGACTGTTCTAGGCCATAGCGTTCCATTAAAACAGCACTTAACAGTACACGCGTTATTAAAGGGGTTCCAATCATCCAATCATAAATGTTTGTTTAACGTGCAATTTTTTTTACCCCCTTTTTTTTTTTTTTTTATCCTTTTGGACATAAACTAATAGTCTTCATTTATACAGTATTGGATATATGTAAACTGCCAAGTGAAGTTTACACCAGTCTCGTGTTAACCCCTTAACGACATTTAACGTAACCATACGTCAAGGTCTGGAAGGGGTTCCCGTATGGATACGTCATGGCGATCTTGCGCGCTCACAAGCGGCGCTCGCAAGATCATGGCATGGAACCAGTGGTATATTACCGCTGGCATCATGCTGCATCCACCGCGGCCGGAGTGAGCTGCGGCCGTGGGGGATTAACCCTTCGATGTCGCGACCTATCATGGTCGCGACATCAAAGCAGCAGGAGTGAACTCCTGCTGCCCGCCATTCGGCGCAGTGAGCGGCGCAGACGCGCTCACTGGTCCACTCACCCGAATGACAGTATTCGGGTTGTGACATTGTGGGCATTGTGACTGACAGTTGTCATGGAGACCAGTACACAGCTATAAGTTATGTGCTGATCTCCTATTGTATGAACGATCTGACGATCGTTCATACAATTCCCCTCTGGGGAAAGGTGTAAAAAGTGTGAAAGTTTAAAAAAAAAAAAGTGTAAAAAAGTTAAACACAAAAAATAAAATGAAAACACGTACACCGCCCTTTTCTCCTTTACAAACGGCAATCGCCCCAAAAAAGATAAAGAATAAAGTACCCATATTTGGTATCGTCGCGTGTAACGACCCACCCTATAAACCCGTACAGTGAATGCCGTAAAAAAGAAACCCCCCAAAAAAGTCACAGAATAGTAATTTTTGTTCATCCCGCAGCACATTAAATGGAGTAAAAAGTCATCAAAAACTCATATCAACATCAAAGTGGTGCCAATTAAAACGTCAGTTCATCCCGCAAAAAAAAGTCCTTCCACAGCTCTGTATACAGAAAAATTAAAAAGCTATGGCTATCAGAAAATAGCGATGCATAAATATTGTTTTACACAATAAAAACACTTAAAAAAAAAAAAAAAAAAAGTGCTTCTACATAAACCAGGGTGTCAAACTGTGGCCCCCAGCTGTTGGGAAACTACATCTCCCATCATGCCCTCTGTTATAGATTATACAAATGCATGATGGGAGATGTAGTTTCCCAACAGCTGGAGGGCCACAGTTTGACACCTGTGACATAAACTATATAAATTGGGTATCACTGTAATCGTCTCAACCCACAGAGTAAAACTAACTTGTCACGGATACTGCACGGTGAGCGCTAATAAAAATAAAGGATTGCAGTATTTTCTTCACCTTGCCTTCCAAAAAAGCGGATTTAAAAGCAATCAAAGTCTTGTCCCCCCAAAAAATGATACCAATAAAAACGTCAACTCATCCTGCAAAAAAAGTTCATGCTCATCTCTGTAAACAGAAAAATAAAGTTATGGCGATGCAAAAACGTGTTTTCCTTTTCGAATAAAAGTGTTTTTATTGTGTAAAAAGCAGTAGGACATTAAATATACAAATTTGGTATTGCTGTAATCGTATCAACCTGCTGAGTAAAACTAGCATGTCATTTATACCGCATGGTGACCACTGTAAAAAATAAACACTACCAGGATTGCTGGATTTTGTTCAATATGCCTCACAATAACCTTAATAAAAAGTGATCAAAGCGTCACATGCCCCCCATAATGGTACCAATAAAAACATAAACTCTCGCAAAAAACAAGCCCATTATCAGCTCGGTACACAGAAAAATAAAAGTTATGGCTGTCAGAATAGGACAACATAAAAACGCAACTTTTTATAAACTCACTTCTATTGTGTAAAAGTAATAAAACATAAACTATATAAAAATTTATATCATTGTAATTGTACCGACCGCCATAGTAAAGTTATTCTGTCATTTATCCTGTACGCCGAATACAGTAAAAATGAAGCCCAAAAACGATGGCGGAACTGCGTCCGTCCGTCCCCCTCCCCATAGACATATGGTAGATGCTAGTTAAACTATTTTGAGTGGAATAACCATCTGTCTTACACGCAGAAATTTTTGAAAATTACAAATTTTTGCAATTTTTCATGATATTTTGATATTTTTCACATATAAACAAGGACTTTTTGGACCAAAATGTATTACTAACTTAAAGCCCAATGTGTCACGAGAAAACAATCTGAGTCACTTGGATAGGTAAAAGTGTCAAAAAGTTATTCTCACATAAAGTGACACATGTCAGATTTTAAAACCAGGGCTCTGTCAGGAAGGCCAAAACGTGGGGCGGGGTGGGGGTCGGCAGCTCGCCGGCCCCATAGACATGCATTATTCACGGCGCATACACTATGTTCTCTATGAGAACTGTGGATTACCGTAATGACAGACGGATTTCAACCGTACTGCAGCGCAAATACGGCGCGCAGTACAGCTGAAATCAGTGCCCAATTCAGCCGTTTAAACGAGCCCTTAGGGCGCGTCCCCACGGCACAGGACTAATACCGGTCGTTTTAAAAGACCGGTATTTGTCCATTTTTTGTGCTGTGCGCACAGCCGCAGGGGGACGGCTTTTCTCCGCATAAGCGGAGAAAAACCCTCACTCTTCCCATTGACATGTTCATATTCCGTCCGAAAACCAGACAGAAGAATCAACATGTACAATGTATTTCAGGCGGAAAACCCTGCAGTGGGGACTGCTGCACGGGTTTTCCATAGCGGCCCGTGTAAGTTTGCGGACGGTTTTTCAGACGGTTTGCAAAATCGCAAACTGTTTTGAAAAACCGATGCCGTGGGGGCATGGCCTTAGAAATGTCCTTTCTTGGCTAGTGTAAAAGCTTTGTCTGTCTAACCTGTGTTCTATGGCTTAGTAGCAAAAAGGTATTGGAAATTGTTCTAAAAGGTAAAAACCTATCATGTAGGTCTTTTGAGCATTTAAATACATTTGATTTTATTTCACAGGGTCTGCTACAAGACAAATGTACCTTCTTGACTTTGCCACCTACTGTGTTAGTGGTTGATTATGATTTTTTTTTTTTATTGTGTGACATGACAGGTCGTACAGCAGAGACTACATGTCTGACCCTTTCCTCTCCTTCCATGTGGGTGCTAGTACAAGGGGTAAACACTATTCAACAACTCAATCTCGCACTCACTCTTCACTCAGACAACAAACAGTCCACACACTAAAGAACACCCAAACTACCACCACTTATTGAATGAGTAATAAGTCCCAACACCGCATAATATACTAACTAGGCCCAGCTGCACTCAAGAGGTAACTTTGACTAGCACAACCGTATGGAAATGCTTAGGGGTTCTTTTAGGGCAAAAAGTTTAAAACCTCACTAGTTTTGCCTTGATTTCTATATTTCTGTTACTTTTATTTATGAAACTTTCACTTTACAATGAATGTACAAAATGGTTAAAAAAAAAAAAGCGAAATAGTAAAGTCATATTTAATGGTGTTGAAGTCCTTTTTCCTCTTCTGCTGCCAAACACATAAGCAGAAAATGTAGAGAAAATCCAATTACATTGGGTCCTTAAAGGCAACCTGTCAGGTGATTTATGCTACCCTCTCTGAGAGTAGGATGTGATAGAGGGAGAGAAACTGAGCTCTAAGATATACTGTGTTTCCCCGAAAATAAGATCTAGTGCGTTTCCCCTCCCCCTTTTTTTTTCAAGCTTAGAAATATAAGGCCTCCCCTGAAAATAAGACCTAGTGGCAGTCATTGCTACAAGAGCACCTATCGCCTCCACACCAGCACACACAAATTGGTAGTAGATGAATTAAGACTTTTCCCTTATACATGTCATTAGCAATCCAGAGGCTTTCCCTCAGTATAAGGCTATGTTCACACGGCTTAAAATTGGACGTATTTCAGTCCGTAATTACGTGCCGGAGTGCGCAAATTACGGCTGGAATACGTCCCAGTCATAACGGTAATCACACTTCTCATAGAGAACTATGGATTACGCCTCCTCTCCCTGCTCGGCGAATACGCCGAGGGGGGAGATAAGTGACATGTGAATTACCAGCGGCGTATACGCACCGCTGGTAATGACAGTCTATGGGCCGGCGAGGTGCCAGCCCCCCCGCTCCCGCCCACACGGCGTAATTACGCCCTGCAAATACGCCGTGTGAACATAGCCTTACAGGGAATTTTTTTACTTTAACTTTGTAGGTCAGGAGATCCGAGGCTGTGGAAGATATCATCTGTGCAGGGGGAGCTGAGTCTCTCGCTACATACACTGCAGGCACAGCACACTGAGGAGATAGTGTAATTGAGGTTACCTGTTGCTTCAGGCTCCTCCTCATAGCACAAAGGCATCCATGTTACACTGCTGCTGGTGTGCACATGATAGAGACTTACACGCTCCCCCTGCACAGTGGACTCTCCGATCTCAGAAACCTACAACTGTGAACACTGATCCATCAAGTTGTCATGCTGACTTGGCCCGACTTTAGAGCTGTCTTAAAGGGCCAGCGCTTTTTTAACAACTGAATTATAGGTGAAATGCTTTGATTTTCTTAATGAAGCAGATTTGAGAAAGTGTTTGTATTTTAGTCTTCTATTACTTCATGAGGTTTCTCTGAAGGTGATAGGTACTCTTTCAGCTCCCCCCACGCCATACATTAGCAGATCATTTAAATAGCCTCCCACAGGTAAGACCTAACTGGACAGGAGGTGCTCAGTTAAGGAAAGTGCTATTGTTAGATTGAGAGATTGGGGCCAATGATTCTAAAAGAAATGGAGTTACAAGAAATTCACCATGAAAGAGTTAAGATGATGCCCAGGAAGATGATGACATGACTGTCTTTAAATAAATGATGCTTATTGTTAATAAAAAAAAAAAAAAAAACAGGGATCGGTAAATGTAGCATAGATTTTTGTACATGTAAATAGTCACAAGAAATTCTTGATGGAAGTCAGTTTGGCTTGTTGTTCTGATGTTTGTGATGACATGACTGCAGTATATTAATAAATAATTATTTTTTTTGTTCAACAATAAATGTGAATTCTTGTTCATTGAAAAATGACATCCCCTGAAAATAAGACCTAGTGTGTCTTTAGGAGCAAAAATTAGTATAAGACACTGTTTTATTTTCAGGGAAACAGGGTAGGTTTATATGATTTGGAGCAGGGTATCTGAGTAAAAAGCGGAGAAAATACTAACCAGACTACTTAATAGACTATAGGAGTCCTGCTTTCTCAGATTACATACAGTGATTGACGGCTTTCCCAGTCGGTGAGTGAACACAACAAACTGTCCATCACTGTATGTGGGTCGGGTTCAGCAATATTTTGTTTATTTTTACTGATTTTTCTTTTTGACTGGGAAATTCAGCATCAAATCACAAACTTCTACATCATAGAGTTCAGCTTGTTTCCCTCTGTCATATCCTGGTCTCCGATAGGGCAGCATAAACCACCTTACAGGTTCCCTTTTAACTTGTCTTTTGATGTGGATTAGGCAAATTAGTTTATATTTTTTAGGCATGGGTAGGTAGAAAGGGTGCCCCTCTGTTATTTGGTCTCTAGCTATGTTCAGCTTGTGGGGAGGGCACCTAATTACCTAAGCATTGACATACATAAAAGCTGCCTTCTGTCCATTGTTGACAATCGGATACTAAAAATCACCGAGAAACCAAAATGAATATGCCTAAATATACTTACTTTGATTTTCTCACTATTAGCAGTAATGTGCTGTAACCTCATAAATAGTGATGGCACAGCCACCATCCAGCAGTGTCTTTGCAAAGCAGTGCTACTAACCAGGTACTGTGCAGAGCAGTGAAACACAACCCCATTCAAGTAAAGTTCGTGCCCTCACTCCATGCAAGATGAGTGGCATGGGGAGGTTGTGAGCAAAGGTCAAAGATGTGCTAAAACTTCAATATGGTAGTATATTAATTAGGGTACTACTGAAGGTTTAATATTTCTCATTGGGAAGAGGCGCCATGTCTGTGAGGATTTATTTGTTTTTTCACCCCTCTGAGCATTTACATAGAGCAAAGGCTTTTGGGAAAGAGCTGAAGAGCTTGCCAGCGCCATCTATTGGATGTAGTAATTCTCAATTAACATGTGTCTAAGTCTTGCAATGTGTAAAGGATTGAAATAATGCCAGTGAGATGCATTACCCCTTCTAATCCACACTCCCCTCTCACCTAGCCAGCCAGTAAGTTCTACTCTACACTGACAAGGGGCGACCACCCTGAAACAGCTGTCTGTAGATTGACTTTACTGGCTTGGTATCGGTCCTTTTCACATTGCAGGACTTAGTCACATGTGATTTGAGGATTACTGCATCCAATAGATGGCGCTAACGAGCTCTTCAGCTCTTTACCAAAAGCTTTTGTTCTAGGGCACTACTGTTCATGTTCGTATTCCTATAATGCTTCTATTGTCTTAGTGGGGAAGAACCCTTTAAGGATCACCTAGACACTAGCTGCATAAAACTATTGATTTGGCTTTGACGTTTTTGGGTACCTGCGAGATAATGTTGTGAGGATCTAAGTCACACGTGTCAAACTCAATGCCCGGGCGCTGAATCTAGCCCACTGCATCATTGTATGTGACAGGCAAGAGCTTAGACACAGCGAGCAGGGACAAAGCCCTGAAGCAGAAGGACCAGATCTACACTTTTCTCAGAGGACGCTGCCAGAGATTGGCACAGATGGCGGCACCAGCACAGGGAGCGGATGCCATCTTTAATCCTGCGCTCCAGTCCGCTACTCCTGTGTAGCAACTCGAGGGTGGTGGCACAGCTCTTTCACAGCCTCCTAGACCTCCTCCAAGGTTGAAAACTTGGTGATAAAGAGGTGGAAGCGACTGACTTTTATACAACTTTTAAGGACATCTTGGCCGATTACTGACCATGTGGGGCACCAAGGCTCTTTGAGGGCAACCAAAATACTTGCATGGCCCTGGATTAAAATGAGTTTGTCACCCCGATCTAAGTTTAAGGGTTTGAATATGCTCTCTGAAAATAAATATGTTCATACGTGTAACCATAGGCATTTCAAGCACTTGAACGGACTCCTCTCTACTAACATTGACGCCTGTCTGCTTCCGAGTACTTTTGTGCCAACTTTCTAGCATCCTGCTGCATGGTCTGTATTGTTCAGAGCTGGTGAATAGGATTCACTGAGAACTGTCACACACACAAACCCTCAATGAGGCCATTCATCAGCATGGGGGCTGGGGAATCCATTGCATTTCGTCATTTCTTGATGTAACATTTCTTTCCTTTTATACTTTGGGTTTCGCGGCTCCAAACTTTTGAAGATCCTTGCTTATCACAGCAACACAAATATTTATAATAATAAAAAAATATATAGAGTTCCTGCCATTGATATTGTCTGCACGTAGCTCATAAAGGAGGTTGTCCTCTGCTGGCTTTATAGGTGTGTAAGTTGTGCAGTAGGCTGTCTGAGCACACATACCTCGTTACTTTCATGGGTAAGACAGTCGAATTTGGCAGTGTTGCAAAAAGGATGATCATTGGCTTTGAGACCCAGCTTGGCAGTATTTTTGAAACTGAAATTTGTGAACTATTCATGTGTTGCTGTAGTGTAATTGTTTTGGGAGTGAACAAATGGCACCACTACAAATAAGTGATGTGGTAATTACGGACTACAATTTGCAGCTTATGTGAGATGTGAACATTTGGTTACAGAGGTGATCGAGGGCGAACCAGATGTGTCTAAAACAATAGTTCAGCAAACCATACTGCGAATGAAGCGCCGAAGTAGACATATGGTCACTGCACCTTTTGTTAATGAAGTTACGGGGTTGCCCTTTCCAATAAGTCACTTTTTCTGCTTCATGGAACGATTGCTTCATGGTCAATTGTGGTGGTTGCTCTATGGATGGGATGCACTGCAGAAGGCATGGCTCCATATCTCCGTAGTAGTTTTATGTGTTTGTTTGTCAATATGTCCAGTTGCACTAAGGCAGGGTTCAAACGGCGTATTCAAGGCGGAATTGGGGGACGTCTTTCGCCCGCAATTACGCCGTGTGCTCCGAGGGGGGGGGGCCCGCGCGTGAACCCCCATAGCATTCCTTAAGGCGCTTTATGGGGTTAATAATTGGACATGTATTTCTCCCACCCGCTCGGCGAAAAGTTGGCCGAGGGGGTTTGAGGATCCCAGTAAGTGCTCATTTTTCTCTATAGAACTGTGTTACCGCAAGGAAATTATTTTCGCCCATATTTGAGTGCAGTACAGCGCGAATTACGTGCTGTAATACGTCCCAGTCATTGCCGTGTGAACATAGCCTAAGGGTCATGCTGATACAATGTGGTTAAAAATATTTTTGGGACCAGATGATTTCCCCACCTACTGCTCGGCAAACAAAGTTGGCCAGTAGTGGTGGCTTTGGGAGACCAAATGGAGAGGGGGCTTCATTTTTCGATTAGCGTAGATAGAAATGATGTGTACTGCCAAGGAAGTGGGTCGACCTATGTGACATTTATGGTATATTCTATGGATTACATAAATGTCTGCAGTAAGAAAACATTTTGAAGACCAACAGTTTTTGTACTTGTATATACTCATTATGCAAAAAAAATAACACACCCAGATAAAAATGTCTGATTGCGGAAAAACTTGTCCGGCAGATATGTAAATGATAGGTGTGGTCTGAGACACTGGGTCTTGCCACAAAAAGGTGTAAAAGTACCTCCCGTGCTGCCCTGTAAAAAAACAAAAACAAAAAAAACCTCTCAGACTACTTAGGGCTTGTCCCCACGGTATGGTTTATTGGTCTGTTTTTTCAGACCGTTTGCAGTTTTAGAAACCGCCTGAAAACCGATATGAAATGTTCCCCATATTCTTTAACCCCTTCCCGACCCCTAAGGACCCCCTGATTGCATTTTACGGCCTACGGCGCGGAACTACCGCGAAAATGGAACCGTAGCTTCATACGCAGCTTCATGCGGAATAAGCCCAGCGGGATGATTCCCCCTTCCTGATGGCCCAACGGGAAGGAAACGCACTTCCCGGGGTCATCTGTGTCGTCACCCTGCCCACAATGCATTGTGGGCATGGTGACAGGTAGTTGTCATGGCGACCAGTACACAGTACTAGTACTGTGCACTGGCCTGCCTTCTAACAGCAATCTGATGATTGCTGTTAGAAGAAAAAAAGTGAAAAAAAGTAAAACACAAACACAAAAAATAAAATAAAAACACGTACACAGACCTTTTCCCATTTACAAACGCCAATCGCCCCAAAAAAGATCAAAAATAAAGTACCCATATTTGGTATCGCCGTGTGCATAACGACCCACCCTATAAATCTGTCACGTTAATTTACCCGTACGGTGAACGCCGTAAAAAACAAAAACAATCACAGAATTGCGATTTTTGTACATCCTGCAGCACATAAAATGGAATAAAAAGCGATGTACTTTCTTAGATGAGGTCATTTTTGGGGGTATCTAACATACAGGTCCATAAAAGTCACGTTATAACTGGACTTGTCCATAAAAAATTTATATTTTTATTTTTTTTTAAAATTTTAAAATTTATAATAAATTTCTAATCCCCCTAATGTCGTTAAAAAAAAAAAAAAAAAAAAAAAAGACATTTAATAAAATGATGCCAAACTACAGCAGACATATGGTAGATGGTAGTTATAAACTATTTTGAGTGGAATAACGATCTCTTACATGCAGAAATTTTTGAAGTTTAAAATTGGTAAATTTTTCAAATTTTTCACGTTTCTTTGATATTTTTCACAAGCATTTTTTGGACCAAAATTTCTTACTATCTTAAAGCACAATGTGTCTCGAGAAAACAATCTCTCTGAATCACATGGATAGGTTAAAGTGTCAAAAAGTTATTCTCGCATAAAGTGACACATGACAAATTTAAAAAAATGGGGCTCTGTCAGAGAGGCCAAAACTGGCTCCGACAGTAAGGGGTTAATAGAAAATCTGTTCAGCAGTCCCTCTGAACGGATTTTCTGCAAGACAGTTTTTCACACTGCCGTCTGAAAAACTTAGAACATGTTCATTTTTCTGTTCGGTTTTCAGACAGAAAATTAACATTGACGTAAATGGAAACCGAGCGGAAAGTGAGTGAATGTGTTTTGGGCAGTTTTAATTTTTGGAGGTCCTTTTTTAGTTTTTTATTTTAACACCAGAAAGGTCCTGCAAAGCACTTCCTGGTTTGGATGGAAGAGGACACCTCAACATGCCTCCAAAAGCAAACCACTGCATGGACATGGATGTGAGCAGACTGATCTCCGAGGTGAGTGTCAGTGTAACATGGATCTATATATCCTTTTTTTTTTTTTTTTTTTTTTTTTTTTTTAGCCTAAACTAACCAAATTTTTATGCCGTTTACAAGCACATGTCCTTTAATGTGAAAGTGAAAAAGTAGGCCGGTGTGCACTATTGTTTATATAGGCTGATGTGTTTAATAAGAACACTTGGCTACATTTGTCCTAGTACTGTTTTATGGTGGTAGTCTATGGGGGGGAAATAAAAAAAAAAAATATAGATATAATTTTATTTTTTATTTTTTTTTCGTTACAGGTACATATCCATCCAGAGCTTTGGGATAAGAACGACCCTGGGCACAGAAACTGGATCCAGAAGAACCGTTCATGGATACAAACCTGCGAGGTGCTGTACCTGGAGGACTGGAGTAGGTATGATGCCCGAAAGCAGGGTCTTATTCGTAAGTTACTTTTTTGTCTGTCGTATTGGTTGTCAAGATGATGATGATGATGATGATGATCGTTGACTTTTTTACATTGGCCTTTTCCACATTCTGTATTCCTGAGCCTGTCACTTCAAAAAGTTGTCAGTTGCAAAAGGTGACTTTAGGTCTGTGGCCACAGCAGTGATGTCTCCTTTTTACAACTGACAGGTTGTGGTGACAGGCGCTGGAATAGGTAATGAGTGAAAGACAGAATCAAGTCAATTGTCAATCATCTTAATATTTAACCCACTATAATTTCATCCACAGTTGACGATGTGATGAAACGTTGGAAGAGCGTGCGTGAGCACTTCATGAAGTGGCACCATAAAGGGGAGTGTATTGGGTCCTCTCCCTATAGTCAGCTGAAGATTGCCCACCAGGATGAGCTGATTTTCGTCCTGTCTCAGTGGGATCTCTGGCCGTAAGTATTAATTTAACTTGAAATGTCTCTGTTCCATAAAAAAACAGAGCACTAATTTTTATTTTTTTTTTATTTGTTCCCTAGGTCAAAAGGCAATGTCAACAGAGCCAGGCCGGAGTCCCCCTCACTCCCACCATGAGAGGGTGAACATCAGTTAAGGGACCCCACCCCTTTCCACGTTGCCGCTGCCACACACGACGTGGCGGGGGAGCTAAAACAGGTGCCTGGACCTTCAGGGGGGCGGAATACCTCCGGGGAGGAGACATCTAGCGCAGCGGATGCTGCTGCCACCCCGGAGCTCACACCCATATCGTGTCCCAGTTCCCCCACATGCACCTCACGTCGGGTTGAGTGGGTAGGAGGGACAGAGATGGGGAAGGAGAAGCGGAAGTTCTGTCCTTCATACGGCGGGTCGATGGCGAGGTCGATTGGGACCATTTTGTCAGAGACATTGCAGTTTGCTGTTGCCGACTTTTTAAAATCTGTCATGCTAGGGTGACAGTCTTTGGCTCACCCAAGTCCCTGACAGAGATGGGTCTGATCTTGTCCTCTATTTGGTGGGTGACAGGCATGCCTGGCGTGCCTCTTCCACCAACACTCCGAAAGAGGGTCTTGGCAGACCTTGCCTGGAAAGACAACCCCCCACAACTCTCCCATGGCCCTCCATCGCCCATGCTTCCTGTTCCTCCTCCTCCACCAACTATGTTTCCACCCACTGCTGGGGCTCCCATGTGGGTACCAACACCCTCCACCACCTAAACCTTCATAATCCTTACTTGGTAACCTGACGACCTCTATCTGCCATGACCATAGCTATTTTGTTTTATTTTATTTTTATTTTTAGTCTGGTCTGTGTGGGCAATTTCTGTCTTGACCCTCTTTTATATTTAAAAGTTAAATAATTTTTTTATATTTGGGGTGGTTGGAATCAGGTGGTGGGTGGACAATGGGATTTTTTTATAAAGTTAAATATATATTTTAATAAATTATTTTGAGTTAAATTTATTTTGTGTTGTCAGCTTTATTTACACAATATTAAAATGTAGGTTCTTATTAATCCAAATTGTTTGAGAGGTGTTTTGTTTTTGTGTTTTGCCCCTAGCTACCAATCAGAACTTTAATTTCCTATAGTATTTTGTAAATAATAAAAGGGAGCTATGATTGGTTGCTATGAGCAACATATTCATGCTTTGTCCCACTACTGATAGAAAAGTTCAGGTATCAGTAGTATGAAGTAGAACAAATAGTTTTTTCTTAGCAAACAGTTCTAGATCCCCTTTATTTTTCTTAGAGGAGTACATGAAATGAAAGAGGAGATCTGATTGGTCGCTGTGGGAAACCTATATCTCTGATTTCATGCTACTGATGCCTATCTTGGTTCAAGACATTATAGAATATACCTACAAATATATATTTTGTGTATATATATATATATATATATATATATATATATCACACACACACTACCGTTCAAAAGTTTGGGTTCACCCAGGCAATTTTGTGTTTTCTCTGAAAAATCATACTTTTATTTATTAAATGAGTTGCAAAATAAATGGAAATATAGTCCAGACATTGACAATGTTGGAAATAATGATTTTTATTTGAAATAATAATTTTCTACTTCAAACTTTGATTTCTTCAAAGAATGCTCCCTTTGCAGCAATTACAGCATTGTAGACCTTTGGCATTCTTGCTGTTAATTTGCTGAGGTAATCTGGAGAAATTTCACCCCATGCTTCCGAAGCCCCTCCAAACAAGTTGGATTGGTTTGATGGGAACTTTTTGCACACCATATGGTCAAGCTGCTCCCACAACAGCTCAATGGGGTTGAGATCTGGTGACTGCGCTGGCCACTCCATTACAGATAGAATACCATCTTCCTGCTTCTTCTCTAAATAGTTCTTGAATAATTTGGAGGTGTCCTTAGGGTCATTGTCCTGTTGCAGGATGAAATTGGCTCCAATAAAGAGCTGTCCACAGGGTATGGCATGGCTCTCCAAAATTGAGTGATAGCCTTCCTTATTTAAAATCCCTTTTACCTTATACAAATCTCCCACTTTACCAGCACCAAAGCAACCCCCAGACCATCACATTACCTCCACCATGCTTGACAGATGGTGTCAGGCACTATTCCAGCATCTTTTCAGTTGTTCTGGGTCTCACAAATGTTCTTCTGTGTGATCCAAACACCTCAAACTTCGATTCGTCTGTCCATAACACGTTTTTCCAATCTTCCTCTGTCCAATGTCTGTGTTCTTTAGCCCATATTAATCTTTTCCTTTTATTAGCCAGTCTCGGATATAGCTTTTTCTTTGCCACTCTGCCCTGAAGGCCAGCATCCCGGAGTCGCCTCTGGCGTTTTTGCGGGTACTATTTAGTGAAGCTGCCAGTTGAGGACCTGTGAGGCGTCCATTTCTCAAACCAGAGACTCTAATGTAGTTGTCTTGTTGCTCAGTTGTGCAGTGGAGCCACCCACTTCTCTTTCTATTGTGGTTAGAGCCTGTTTGTGCTCTCCTGTGAAGGGAGTAGTACACACCGTTGTAGGAAATCTTCAGTTTCTTGGCAACGTCTCGCATGGAATAGCCCTCATCTCTCAGCAAGAATAGACTGTCGAGTTTCACATGAAAGTTCTCTTTTTCTGGCCATTTTGCGAGTTTAATCGAACCAACAAATGGAATGCTCCAGATTCTCAAATAGCTCAAAGGAAGGTCAGTTTTATAGCTTCTCTAATCAGCAAAACGGTTTTCAGCTGTGCTAACATACTTGCACAAGGGTTTTCAAGGGTGTTCAAAATATCAAATAGCTTTGTTACACAGTTAGCAGACACAATGTACCATTAGAACACTGGAATGATGGTTGTTGGAAATGGGCCTCTATACACCTAGGTAGATATTGCATTAACAACCAGACGTTTGGCAGCTAGAATAGTCATTTACCACATTAACAATGTATAGAGTGTATTTCTGATTCATTTAATGTTAGCTTCATTGAAAAAAACTGTGCTTTTCTTTCAAAAATAAGGAAATTTCTAAGTGACTCCAGACTTTCGAATGGTAGTGTGTATGTGTGTTGAAACCAGAAGTTTACATACACTGGATAAAAAGACACATATGCATGTTTTTCTCACTATCGGACATGGAATCCGAATAAACCTTACCCGTTTAAGTTAGGGTTACCAAAATTTATTTAGATTTGCCAAATGCCAGGATAAGGAGGGACAAAAATTTTTAAGGCATTTTTTATTTCTGCAAAGGTCAAAGTTGACATACATTTCTGTAGTATTTGGTAGCATTACCTTAAACTGTATGACTTGGGGTCAAACGTTTTGGATATCCTTCCACAAGCTTCTCACAATAGTTGGTAGGAATTTTGGACCATTCCTCCTGACAGAACTGGTGTAACTGAGCCATGTTTGTAGGTCGTCTTCCTCGCACCTGCCTTTTCAGCTTTGCCCATAAATTTTCAATAGGCCTGAGATCAGGGCTTTGTGATGGCAACTCCAAAATAATGACATGGTTATCCTTAAAGGGGTTGTCTCACTATAAGGATTGCTTTTCATGTTAAAGATCTTGCAAAAACAAGTCCCTTTGCAATATATGTCCATTAACAGCATCCTACCTCTTCTGAGATATCCCCTCTGGTATGGGCTGCATCAGCTCCTCAGGTCGCTATAGCTACAGACCTGTTCAACCTCTTATGATAGGCTGCCAGCGCTGGTTGCTATAGCTACAGACCTAGCTTCAACTGCAGCCTAGTAGAAGCCAGTAAACACGCCCCTGAATTCAAAATGAAACCAAGAAAACAGGACTGAGGTAATCAATGTAGTGAGACAACCCCTTTAAGCCACTTTGTAACCCGTTTGGCAGTATGCTTCGGATCATTGTCCATTTGGGAGACCCATTTCCACCCAAGCTTTAACTTCCTAGCTGATATCTTGAGGTGTTGCTTCATTATTGCCACATAATCTTCTTTCCTCATGCTGCCATCTATTTTGTGAAGCGCGCCAGTCCCTCCTGAAGCAAAACAGCCCCACAACATGATGCTGCACCCCACCCTCACCCCTGTGTGATCTTAGACTTCCAAGCTTCTCCCTTTTTCCTCCAAACATAACAATGGTCATGATGGCCAAACAGTTCAATTTTAGTTTTGTCAGACTACAGGACATCTCTCCAAAAATGTAGGTCTTTGTTCCTGTGTGCATTTGCAGATATTAATCTGGTTTTTATGTTTCTTTTGGAGTAATGACTTCTTCCTGGCAGAGAGGCCTTTCAGCCCATGTTGATACAGTACTTGTTTCACTGTGGATAATGACACAATCTTACAAGCTTCCGCCAGCATCTTCACAAGGTCTTTTGCTTTTGTTCTTTGGTTGATATGGACATGTCGGACCAAAGCACATTCATCTCTGAGACACAGAACCATTTTCTTCCTGAGCGGTATGATGGCTGGACATTCCTATCTTGTTTGTACTTGCATCTTATTGTTTGTACAGATGAACGAGCCACTTTCAAGTATCTGGAAATTGAACCCAATGATGATCCAGACTTGTGCAAGTCTACAATTCTCTTCCTGATATCTTGGCTGATTTATTTAGACTTTCCCATGATGTTACACACTGAAGCAGTGTGTTTCTGGTATGTGTTAAAAATACATCACAGATGTGTCTCTAGTTAACTCAGATGTTGCCAATAAACCTATCAGAAGCTTAGAAAGACATATCATCATATGGGCTGTTTTAAAGGCATAGTAATCCTTTTGACTTTGCAGAAAGTAAAAAATTAGCCTTAAAAATTCTCTCTTTCATTATTCTGGCATTTGGCAAATCTAAATTTTGGTAATCCTTATTGACCTAAACAGGTAAGGTTTATTCTGATTTCTTGTCAGATAGTGAGAAAAACATGCATGTGTTTTTTTTTTTTTTTTTTAATATATTGCATGTAAACTTCTGGTTTAACTGTGTATATATACACACAAACCAGTCACAACAGTACTAGAGTTTTTTTTTTTTTTTTTTTGTTTCTCCCCCTCTCGCCCTTCCTCTCTCACCTCTTTAGCTATAATGGGGGCCACACAGTACACAGATTTTAACAGTGTATTGCAGACTGACAGACTATTTATGTCAAGCCATCCGTGCTGGAGAGAGCTAGTTCCGTGGAGGCAGGCAAATTGCCACCGAACTGCACCTTCATGAAATTGTCTCTCATGTGCACTGCAGATTCAGAAGGATGCCCTATGGGGAAAGGCAGTGGACAGTCTTGAAAACGGACTTTGTGCCCACATCTATACCCGTGCTTGTCTCTTAATCATGGACATAGTTATGTAGGACGCTTGCCGTTTTTATGACCAGATCCAAAAATTCCTCCTCCAACTGCAATGTAACCGTAAAGACCCTCCACTTCTTTGTCAAAATTCCAAAGGCGCATTCCATGACTTTTCTGGTATGGCATAACCTGGCATTGAATACCCGCCTCCGCACATCCAGTGCCCTCTAAGGGAATGGCCGCAGCATGCTGGTCATAAAAGGAAACGTGTCATCTGCAACCAAACAAAGGGAACTGGAACCATGGTCTTAGAGGTGGCAGTATAAGTTTATCTTGCAGCACTGTACGACCGAAAGCGGATGTCAGCAGTGCCCTGGAGTCCCCTGTACTGCCAGAAGCGCCGACTTCTATAACCGCAAACTTGAAGTGTACATTAGCCACCGCCATCAGAACCACTGAATTATATTTCTCATAGTTATAAAATATGGTTCCTGATGGCGGTGGCTGATGCACATGTATGTGCTTTCCGTTGACGGCACCTAGGCAGTTGGGGAAATTAGCCACAGATTGAAAACCCAAAAATGTAGAATAGGTGGCACACCCAGGACACTGCTGGAGTGCTGTCAATTCTATTGCTCTGTACAGAATGAAAACCCCTCCAGGGTAGGGCGTTGGCATCACGATCGGCTGCAAATGCCGCCAGATCATATCACACATTTCCACCACGATGTTGCTGACGGTGGTCTTCACCACACGGAACTACAGGTGCAATGAAGCGAAGCTCTCACTAGTTGCCAAGAACCTAAAAAAAAAAATATGTACAAATGCACACAGACAATTATCATCACTAAACAATGAAGATTACAATGGACTATTTTAACCTAGTAATAAAGAAAACTATGTACCGCAAAGTTATTAGCAATCTGTCCGTAGGACTAATGGCTTCCCGCGTTAGTGTCCTGTCTGCGAAGGTGTGGCCCCACAATCTCAGACTAAGCTAAGGAAAAGGCGCACAAAAAAAATACCAAGCAGTTATTTCATAGTTTCATAGTTTGTAAGGCCGAAAAAAAGACAAGACGTCCATCCAGTTCAGCCTGTTGTGCTAAGGTGTTGATCCAGAGGAAGGCAAAAAACCCCAATGAGGTATAAGCCAATTGTCCTCATTTTAGGGAAAAATTCCTTCCCGACTCCAATCTGGCAATCAGAAAAATCCCTGGATCAATGACCCCTCTCCAGAATCCTAGACACTATAACTTGTTATATTATTACGCTCCAGAAATGCATCCAAACCATTTTTGAACGCCGTTATTGAATTCACCCTGACAAGTCCCTCTGGCAGAGAATTCCATAGTCTCACTGCTCTTACAGTAAAGAATCCCTTTCTATGTTTATGTTGAAACTTTAATTCCTCAAGACGTAGAGGATGCCCCCTTGTTCTATATACAGTTCCTGGGTATAAATAAAATCTTGGGAGAGATCTCTATATTGACCTTTGATGTATTTAAACATATTTATTATGTCCCCCGAAGCCGTCTTTTCTCTAAACTAAATAACCCTAATCTTGCTAATCTTTCTGGGTACTGTAGTCCACCCAGTCCTTTTATTATTTTTTGTTGCCCGCCTTTGTACCTGTTCAAGCTCTACAATGTCTTTCCTGTGCACTGGTGCCCAAAACTGTACACAATATTCCATGTGTGGTCTAACCAGTGACTTGTATAATGGGAGAATAATGTTCTCATCATGTGCCTCTATGCCCCTTTTAATACACCCCATGATCCTATTAGCCTTGGCAGCTGCTGCCTGACATTGGCTGCTACAGTTAAGTTTACTGTCCACTAGGATTCCCAAGTCCTTCTCCATGTCACTTTTACCCAGTGTTTTTCCATTTAACATGTAATCATGTAATGGATTTTTCCTCCCCATGTGCATAACCTTGCATTTATCTATATTAAATCTCATCTGCCATTTCCCTGCCCAGGCCCCAACTTATCCAGATCCCTTGGTAATAACAAATTATCCTCTATTTTGTTGATTACGTTACAGAGCTTGTATCGTCTGCAAAAGATCGATATTCTACTGTGCAATCCCTATGTAAGATCATTAATGAAACTGACCCTTGTGGTACTCCACTAGTAACAGGGATCCAGTCTGAGTATGTACCATTAATTTACTACCCTTGTTTTCATCAGTGAGCCAGTTGCTTACCCACTTGCACACATTTTCCCCCAGTCCAAGCATTCTCATTTTATTTACAACCTTTTATGCGGCCCTTTATCAAATGCTTTAGAAAAATCTAGATATATGACATCCAGTGCCTCACCCCGATCCAGTCTAGCACTGACTTCCTCATAGAAGCTGATGAGATTAGTCTGACAGGACCGATCCTTTTATAAACCCATGCTGGAATGGGGTTATACAATTTATTTTCAGTGGGGATACTCCAGGATAGCATCTCTGCGAAAACCTTCAAACATTTTACCTAAAAACAGAGGTTAAGCTTACTGGCTATAGTTTCCTGGGTCACTTTTTTGACCCCTTTTTGAATATTGGCACCACATTTGCTATGGCCCAATCCTTAGGGACATACCCCGTTATAAGACAGTCCATGAAAATTAAGAATAGGGGCCTATCTATGACATCACTTAACTCCCGTAGGACACGTGGGTGTATACCGTCAGGGCCTGGGGATTTGTCTATTTTAATCTTCCTATTAAACTATAATTAACATTATGTAAACAAAGGGCATGTCATAGAAAAAAATCATCTATATTAACCAAAAATGTAAAAAAAAAAAATGTATATTACCACCTTAGCTCTGCATATAATTGACCAATGTGGCCTCTGCTGTATCTCAGCTCATTGATTGGGTGGACCCAGTAACAACGCCATTCTGCAACCTATAGTACAGGATTTTAGTAATTAACTTCATGTGACAACTTATGAGAACATCATTTAAAATAACGCCAAAGTGAGATGTACATACCCTTCTATGCCAATGCCAAACTAGGGCATTATGTGCCACTGCCACCAAAACTCACATTTCTCATCGGTGCAGTCTGAACGATAGAATGTTGGGCTGCTGATCCTCATCGCTAGTGGTGCTTGAAGTTGCGGCTGTTAGCGCAGAACTCATTTTTTTTAGATTTTTTTTTTTTTTTTTATAAAGGAGTCAGGAGCAAAAACAATGTCTTTCTGAGATGAGTCCAAGATGGCCACTGAAAGCTTAGGGAGTGACCACTGGGTGGAGATAGAAAAAAAAAAAATCACATGGTTTCTTGCACCAATCAAGAATACATTTGCACTCCTTACACTTTTCTGCTTGAAAAACAGTCCAAAAACTGCTGAGAAACCTGGACAAAATAAGTGTCAAAACCCGGCCAATAAACTAAAACCGCTGAAAAAAAATAAAGTTTTTTGTGTCAAAGTCCAAAAACCGGTTGTAATGGACGGTTCTGCTGAAGTAAAAACCAAGCAGATTTTGTCTTTTGTCTTGTGAACGCATCCTTAGGGTATGTTCACACGGCGCAATTGCGCCGCGCATTTGCGCTTTAATACGGCCCTAATGTGTGCCGTAATTACGATAATTCATAGAGAACCATGAATTACGTCTCGTCTCCTACAGCATACAATACGATCGTATTGTATGCCTAAAGTGAACTGTCACTTCTTCGCAGCGCTTATGCGCCGCTGCTAGTGAAAGTTAATGGGGCCGGCTCCCCCGTGCTTTAGAAGTACGCGCTGTACAGCACGTACTTCTAAAACACCCGGCGTATTGGGGCGCGTACTATACGCGCCCCAATACGCCAGGTGAACATTAGTGTTCCTCTTGGTGACGGATCAAGTGTGTCATGGAGGTGTATCTAGCAGTCAATGAGGACATTTTGCCCAGTTGACTAACTTTGAGAGAAGCTGGAAGGTCATTTTGGGCCTGCCATCTACATTTTTCTGACCAAACAGTCAGGAAGTGTTGGGTACAGTGGTTATGTTAGGAGAGTGTTCATGCAACAGTCTCTGGATAGCTCTGACAGTTCATCAGTAGAAATGATCAGTTGATTCACTCACGACAAAAAGCAGCACCCAGAGTTTCCTTGTCTACCATCCAGACATTGGTGACACCCCTCACTGCACACCTCCAACTCTGCCTGTACCGTTTCCAAGCAGCTAGCAGAAGGGAATCTGGTGTCACCTGTTGCAGTGGTGTTCAGAAGGAGAAAGCTGCACTGCTACGGACAGGTACTGAATTGTCTTAAGCCATGAATCCAGGTTCTGTTTGGGATCCAGTGTTGGTTGAGGTAGAATATGAAGGCTTACTGGTGAGTGCTTCCACCCTGCCTTTGTTGTGCAAAGACACACTGGTTGGTGTAATGATTTTAGGAGCCATCTTCTACGACAGTCCATCACCCCATGTAGTAGTACAAACGCTCAGTGATATGTGCAGGACATCCTGCAGCACAGAGGTGTGTTACTAGAAGAGCTCAAGTTTGTGCCCTGCGGTCATCGGATCTGCAGTGACACTACTATTTTTGTGCATAAATTCAGAAAACCATGTATTAGGAGAATTTAAGCTGTGTTTTTTATTTTCCTTTCCTCATGAAATATATGAAAACATCTGTGCTAGCTTACATTTGTAGTCAGACAATCTGCTTGAACAGTGACTCCCCTTTTTGCTCCCTTTATAACAATACTGCCCCTTTAAAAGGCATGGCCAGGAATAGACAAGATGCTGTAGAACTGCCCACAGCTTGCAGAGGAAGTGAGGGCCTGAAGCTAGCAGGTTCTGTGAAAACGGCTTGATTTCAGTACCTCTTTTTAACTTCTGCCACTTAGGCCCCATTACCCTCATGTTTTGGGACTATGTTGCCATTACCAGTCAGGATAACTTTGAAAAAGCAATCCCGACATATACTGTGACACAGCCCTAGGGGTGCATAGGGTAAACTTAGTCTGTTTTACATATTTTATGCCAGACACTAAATTGGGATCTGCCATGCTTTTGTGCCTGGGACAAAGCGTGTACAAATGTGAAATGGAGCAAACTTGGTCCTAAAGAGACACTCCTGTTACTCCACTGTGATATGTACCGGGGTATCCTGACTGATACCTATGAACTAGCCCAGAAACATAGCATAGGGCTTAAGCACAAACAGAACGTGTAACTTAACCTCAACATCTGTATCGGGTTGTAGGCAGAGTCATGTGGAACCTATCCAACCCTTCACTTGTTCAGAAATCAGAATCTAATGATTTCTAACTTGGGCTAAGTCTCCACTGCATACATTTTCAGTCGTTTTTTAAGCGTTTTCTGAAACTGCTGAGAAAATGACTGAAAACAGATCCCCAGACTTTAATAGTAAAAACGTCCTGTAGTCTTCACAGAACTTTTTTTCTGCTTCAGGTTGTTTTTTGAAATGTGGCAGAGCAGAAAATGTATTATTGAAGTCTATGTAAGGCACAGGTGTCAAACACAAGGCCCGCGGGCCACATCCGGCCCGCGGCCTTGTGTTGTCCGGTCCACGATCTCCCTGACTCTGCACGGCTGTTTTACCACAGCCGTGCGGAGTCAGTCAGCTAGTACAGGGAGAAGGCAGGAGGGATCGTTTCCCTCCCACCTTCTCCCTTTGTATGTACTGTGCTCGGTGAGCACTGTACATACGTCGTCGCCCCCTGTGACGCTGGGTCTCCTCGGCGGCAGCCTCTGCCGCCTAGGAGATCTCTGGGAGCTGCGTTGGGGCGTAAGCGGCGTGACGTCATGCCGCTTACACCATACACAGCTCCCGAAGCGGACCGGACCGCCCTGCACGGACACGAGGTAAGTAGCTTTTTTTAATTTTATAATCATTAGGGGGGGCATCTGCCTGGCTACTGGGGGGGGCTATGGGAGCATCTGCCTGGCTACTGGGGGGGCTATGGGAGCATCTGCCTGGCTACTGGGGGGGGCTATGGGGGCATCTGCCTGGCTACTGGGGACTATGGGAGCATCTGCCTGGCTACTGGAGGACTATGGGGGCATCTGCCGGGCTACTGGCGGACTTTGGGGGCATCTGCCTGGCTACTGGGGGACTATGGGGGCATCTGCCTGGCTACTGGGGGACTATGGGGGCATCTGCCTGGCTACTGGAGGACTATGGGGGCATCTGCCTGGCTACTGGGGGACTATGGGGGCATCTGCCTGGCTACTGGAGGACTATATGGGGCATCTATCAGTCTACAGGGGGCTATGTGGGGCATCTCCCTGTCTACAGGGGGGCTATGGGGGGCATCTAGCTTTCTGTATGGGGCATATTACCTGGCTGCAGAGGGCATATTACTACCTGGATAAAGGGGGCAAAAAGACCTATCTACCTACATGGGCAGATATAACTGTCATCTAAAGGGGGCTTTATAGCCACTTATCTACCTACAAGTAGTTCTAAAATTATGTCGGCCCTTTAAGGTACGTCGTGAGGCTGATGTGGCCCCCCGGCGAAAACGAGTTTAACACCCCTGATGTATTGCGTGTACTGTACATGTCACAATAGCCGGGTGTTCCAGAAGTAGGCGCTGGCCAGCACATACTTCTAAATCTCGGGGGTTTGGCCCCATTCACTTCTTTTCTCCACGGCGCGTAAACGGCGGGGAAAAGTGACCTATCACTTCTTTCTCCCAGGGTACAATATGCGCGTATTGTAGTCCAGGGAAGATGAGCATAATTCATAGCCCTCTATGAGAGCTATGAATTACCGTAATTGCATTTCAGCCGTATTGCAGCGCAATTACGCCGTGTGAACATTTTTTGGCATGTTTTTTGCAGAAATCCACAGCAATTATAATGTTGTGCAAAAAATGCGATGGTCAAAACGCGACTAGAAACGGTTGGTTTTTGAGCTGCTTTTGGGAGGCACAGGATAGAGAACTCCGTTTTATGAATGGTTTTAGGATTTGGCTTTCAGTGAGTTTTTTGTCCAATGCGGTATAGACCTAGCCTTAGTGGTTTTGGGCATGTTGATCTTTGGAATTTTGCCGTAGTTTAGCCGATGCTTTGTGCCCCTTCTCAGTACATTGGGTTGAGGGCACGGCTCTCTTTCCCTGTCTCTCATGTATTTAGTTTCCTGTCACTGAAGAAACAGCATTGTCATGGTAACGGCTGCCGGTAACTTCATATCACATCTCTGCGTTGTATCGGGTTACTGTCACCGTGAATGAGAGAAGTGCACTCTATACAAGAGTGTTTCCTACCTGAGACTAAACATGTTGATTCTAGAAATGCTTTGGATGAGTTTGAGATTTTGTTTGATCTTTTGAACAGTTAACTGTATTTTTGTATAATGAATGTGGCAATATAGGTCAATAGGCTTCAGCACACAGTCAGACTTCCTATCAAACTTTCTACATCCCATCCATCCTAATGGGGTATGCAGTAACTACAAAGAAACCGGCTTATTCAGCTGTAAAATCGTATAGAACACAATGGGGCAGATTCATCAAGGCAGTTGCGCCAGAATTCTGGCTCCATTTGCGCCAGAAACCAGCTTTTCGCCATATTTACTATGTGTTTCAGACGCTTCTGCGCCTCGTCCGACAAAAGGGGTGTGGCCTCGTAAATGGGGGTGTGGTTACGTGGGAAAGGGGCATGGCTTAAATGCGACAAAAAAAAGGGCACGGATTTTGTCGAAGTTTCTGGTGTGAAAGTAAGCCAACTTAATTGTGGTACAAACTTAGGCTAGACAGTTCTAACCTGCCCCAGATTGATCAACGCTATGATAAATGTGGCGCATTATAAAACTGTCTAGTCTAACTTTACACTGTCTAAAAGTTAGACACTTTTTATAAATCTGCCCCAGTGTGTGTGGTTACAACTGGCACAGAGATCATACTGACAACGTAGAAGCTGAACTATAGGTTGTGTTAGCTTTATGCATTTTTTGCACAAAACCTTGCTTTGTTTTGCACCTGCAACCAGTGTATAAGACACAATAAATTCTCCCAAACTTATTTAAGAATCCACTGTTGTGACTCTTTCTGTGGATGTACAGGATTTCTGCAATAATGCAGATTTATTGTAGACTTTGAGTACCCCCTGGATACAATAGGAGAAAATTTTGCAATAAATCCATAGCATTTTAACAATCTTAACTGACCTGTTACAGCGATGTCGGACTAATTTTTACCAAAAGCCACATTAGCATTCTAATTCTCTTCCAATTGCTTTTGGAGGACCTTAAAGGGTGGCCATGAAAGCTGTGACACCGCCTATGAGTTGCTGAACAGTGTTTTGGAGGTGTGTGCTAGAGGTCCAAATACAATATGGCACCCACTACCTATGCCAAGATCTGTGCTCTAGGGAAAGTGGAGAGCGGGTCCTTTTGTGTCCAGACCTTTTTCTAAGTAGTCACGGACCACACAAAATGTCGTGCTAGGCCATAAATGTATACTACAGACTTTAAAGGGAACCTGTCACATAGATTATGCCCCCCTTGCTGAGGGCAGCACAGGCTAGTGTCAGACCTGCTGTTCCCAGCACTGTGTCCCTTATTCTGTAAGATGCTGTAGTTTTAGAGCATTTACCCCTCAAATCTTATTCATGAGTAGGTGTTAGCCCCGCCTACCAAAGGCCAGCCCCGCCCACTGACCTCATGTTTCTACCTATTCAAAGTAATAGGTTTGTCAGTTGAAGTAGGCGGGGCTAGACTCAGGTGGGCGGGGTTTGAAATAAACTGACTCCTTGAATGACTCTTCTGGCTGAAAACTGCAGATTTGAGCATTAAATACACGAAAACTACAGCATCTTACAGAATAAGGGACACAGCGCTGGAAACAGCAGGTCTGTCACAAGCTTGTGCTGTCCTCAGGCAGGGAGGCATAAACTATGTGACAGATTCTCTTTAAAATCCGCACCACATAAATATTTCTATTAAAGGGGTTGTCTCGCTACAGCATTTGGCAGCCTTTTGTGCTGGTTGCCAAGCAGAGCCTGTGAAATGGAGGAGCAGAGCAGGGAGTCTTCACACTGTGCACGTGATGATTCATTGTGTGAGCTGGGGGAAGGGAGAGGTTCTCAGCTGTCCGAGACGAAGGCTATGTGCACACCGCAAATGAAAAAATGCTTTCCAAAATACGATGGCATTTCAGTATTTGCTGTGTAGACATAGCGTAAGGAATCATTGAAAGTGAAAAGCTAAGCATGTGTATATCTAAATTTTTCTCTCTCTCTATACACCTACTTTGTAACTAGAATGGACATTTGACATTCAGGACTCTGGGAAAGATGGGTGATTTTTGTTTTCTCTGTCCCTCTCTCACATAGTAATATATCCTGCAGATTATTACACCTCTGACTTCTACAGATGTGCAGAACAAAATTATATGCTTCATCTATGTTTACATGGGACTGCACATCGCTCTCAAGTTTTACATGGGACTGCACAGTACAGCTGTGTTTGATTTACATGGGTCTGCACATCTGAGTCACAAAAGTGATTTACGTGGAACTGCACAGTACAGCTGTGTTCTGTGATTTACGTGGGACTGCACAGTACAGCTGTGTTCTGTGATTTACGTGGGACTACGCAGCTGTGTCACAAAAGTGATTTACGTGGGAATGCATCTATCTTCTCTCTCTCTTCTCTCTCTCTCTTCTCTCACTCTTCTCTCTTTTGTCCCTGCACTATGCTGCTTCAACATGCTATCTGCGCTCCCGACTGCGACCTGTGCACTACGCTGCAACAACATACTATGTGTGCTCCCGTCTGCGACCTGGGCGGAACATGCCGCTCAGCCGACAGCCACTAACACATTAGCTAGGTGCAACCCGACCTGGGCTTCAACATGGTTGCCATGCACACATAAGGCTGGACCGTTCTCATAAACCATAGCACTTTGCTAATGGTATCCTAGGACGGACATGCTTACATTTTTATTGCCCTCATTTTAAAGTATGATGTTTGTAGTGAGACAACCCCTTTAAGATTATCATCATGTCTGAATGGAATTTTTTAAAATCTGATGCATTATTTTAGTTAACAATGCTTTTATCTGTAAGGGTAGTGCTCTGCCTTCTCTTTGCTATATTCGTAGAAAGCATGCTGCTCTTACACTAGCTGGCTACTACATAATAATCAATGACTTAACCTTGTGCTCATTTTTTTCTTTAAAAGCATTTGGCACTAATCCTAGTGCTGTACTAACGGAGATGCCAATGTAGTCCTCCTGGCAATTAATGAATCCATGTGAATTGTCTTTGTACGGTCACAAAGAAGACAACATAAATCAGCAGGGAAACCAGGAATATGTAGTCTGAATTTCCTGTGCCTTGAAAGTGTAATCCCTTACGTGATGAAAAGAGCCTTTTTCTTTCATTTTCAATGTAAAACTTTAGAGGAAAGTATAGGAGCAGCTTAGTGGTGTTCCAGATTGTGTTCATTCTTCTCCGTGGACTTTGGTTTCTTAAGTCCTTGGCCTTTCAAAGGTCACTACTACATCATTACTGTGCACTTGTTTCATGGCTAACACAACCTATCATCTCCTTACATGCATTAAATGTCCAGTTATTCAGTTGCTGGTAGTAAGGGTGAGAACCTACATAGCATAGCCCATTTGGAGTATGTAAATATTGGGTTGTTATCCCTTAATGCATGTCCCCACGGCACGGGTTTTCAGCCGGTTTTTCAGCCGGTTTGCGGTTTTTCAGACCGCCTGAAAAACCGTCCGAAAATGAGCACAATTGTGCTCTATGGAAAACCCGTGCAGCAGTCCCGTGGGGATGCGCCCTTAGGCCATGTTCACACGGCTTAAAATGGGCCGTATTTCGGTCCGTAATTACGCGCCGAAGTGCGCCAATTACGGGCCGAAAACGGCCATTCATTACGGTAATTCACAGTTCTCATAGAGAACTATGGATTAAGGCTCCTCTCCCCGCCCCGGCGAATCCGCGGGCGGGGAGATAATTCACCTGTCACTTTCTAGCGGCGTATACGCGCCGCTAGCAGTGATTGTCTATGGGCCGGCGAAGTGCCGGCCCCCGGCGTAACCCCCGCGCCCGCCCCCCCCCCCGCCACCCCGCGTAAATGCGGGGCGTAAATTCGTCCCCCAAATAAGCCGGGTGAACATAGCCGTAGAGTTTGTTCACTCTGGGTAATTCCGGAACTTTGGGGCGTAATTGCGCTGCAATACGGCCGAAGCACGGCCATCAAATACAATGAAATCATAGCACTCAGAGAGTGCTATGATTTTTAAAGCATCTTCCTTGGCACGTACTGCGCAGCTCGCAAAAGAAGTGATATATCGGGTAAAATTAAAGTGAATGGGGGCCGGGCTAAAGCGTTGTGGGAAGTACGTGCTGGCCAGCAATTGCCTTCCCCCGGCAGGCGTATAGCGGTATGCACAGGTATGCGCCTCTATATGCCGTATCAATTTACCTAAATTTTGCTTTAGTTGTTCACGTTCCCATTAATTTCACAGTTTCCTTATGGCCACATGAGTAAAAGCTACATGCCGACATGTAACTTTTAAAGTAATTGACTTAATATATGGAAACTTTAAACAGTCATATTTTGGTCTATAAGAAACATGAGGAAATATTGCAGTGTAAAAACTGTTTGCCATTTTCTTCCAGGCAAGTTTCAATCTATCATTCCATATTATAATAATTTTTAACCAATATATTGGAAATAATAGTGTTCATTTCCTACCAAATGTTCTTCTGTGACTGTCATGAGAGTGTGTGGTTTGTTGCGGTACATTTTCACTGTTCATACAGTACAGACCAAAATTTTGGACACACCTTCTCATTCCAACAGTTTTCTGTATTTTCATGACTATAAAAATTGTAGATTTACACTGAAGGCATCAAAACTATGAATTAACACATGTGGAATTATATACTTAACAAAAAAGTGTGAAACAACTGAAAATATGTCCTATATTCTAGGTTCTTCAAAGTAGCCACCTTTTGCTTTGATTACTGCTTTGCACACTCTTGGCATTCTCTTGATGAGCTTCAAGAGGTAGTCACCTGAAATGGTTTTCACTTAACAGGTGTGCCCTGTCAGGTTTAATAAGTGTGATTTCTTGCCTTATAAATGGGGTTGGGACCATCAGTTGTGTTCAGAAGTCAGGTGGATACTGAATGGAAAACGAGTGGCCATCATTACTTTAAGGCCTCGTTCACACGGCTTATTCTGCCGCATATTGGCGCCGTACTGCGCGCCGGATTTGCGCTTCAGTACGGCGCCAATCCGCGGCAGCAATTACGGTAATCCACTGCTCTCATTGAGAACAGTGGAATCCGTCGCTCCTCCCCGCTCGGCGAATCCGCCGCGGGGGGAGAAAGTGACATGCACATTATTTACGGCGCGGACGCGCCGTAAACAATGCATTGTCTATGGGGCCGGGAGCGGCGCCCCCGCCGCGCTCCGGCCCCGCCCCCGTCCCGCCCCTTATTCACGACGGATTTGTGCGCTCAATACGGCGCACAAATCCGTCGGGAATAAGCCGTGTGAACACGGCCTAAGAAATGAAGGTCAGTCAGTCCGGAAAATTGGAGAAACTTTGAAAGTGTCCCAAGTGCAGTGGCAAAAACCATCAAGCGCTACAAAGAAACTGGCTCACATGAAGACCGCCCCAGGAAAGGAAGACCTCTCCGGGGGAGGATAAGTTCATCCGAGTCACCAGCCTCAGAAATCGCAGGTTAACAGCAGCTCAGATTAGAGACCAGGTCAATGCCACACAGAGTTCTAGCAGCAGACACATCTCTAGAAACAGCTATTAAGAGGAGACTGTGTGCAGCAGGCCTTAATGGTAAAATAGCTGCTAGGAAACCACTAAACCGCTAAGGACAGGCAACAAGCAGAAGAGACTTGTTTGGGCTAAAGAACACAAGGAATGGACATTAGACCAGTGGAAATCTGTGCTTTGGTCTGATGAGTCCAAATTTGAGATCTTTGGTTCCAACCACCGTGTCTTTGTGCGACGCAGAAAAGGTGAATGAATGGACTCTACATGCCTGGTTCCCACCGTGAGGCATGGAGAAGGAGGGGGGATGGTGTGGGGGTGCTTTGCTGGTGACACTGTTGGGGATTTATTCAAAATTGAAGGAATACTGAACCAGCATGGTTACCACAGCATCTTGCAGCGGCATGCTATTCCATCCAGTTTGTGTTCAGTTGGACCATCATTTATTTTTTAACAGGACATTGACCCCAAACACACCTCCAGACTGTGTAAGGGCTATTTGACCAAGAAGGAGAGTGATGGGGTGCTCTGCCAGATGACCTGGCCTCCACAGTCACCAAACCTGAACCCAATTGAGATGGTTTGGGGTGAGTTGGACCGCAGAGCGAAGGCAAAAGGGCCAACAAGTGCTAAGCATCTCTGGAAACTCCTTCAAGACTGTTGGAAGACCATTTCAGGTGACTACCTCTTGAAGCTCATCAAGAGAATGCCAAGAGTGTGCAAAGCAGTAATCAAAGCAAAAGGTGGCTACTTTGAAGAACCTAGAATATAAGACATAATGCCTTCAGTGTGAATCTACTATTTTTATAGTCATGAAATTACATAAAACTGTTGGAATGAGAAGGTGTCCAAATTTTTGGTCTGTACTGTGTGTGTAACAGCTCATATCGGATGGTAAAACACAGATATAATGAATGTGGACACTACAGTGCACAGCACCACTGTCCGAAGAAGGAACACTTACTGACAAGGGTAGTGAATAGCTGGCATTCGCGTAATGCATGTGTGAATGTCAATGGTGAACACCTCCACCAACAATTGCTAAGATTTCCTCCTTTTCTCCTAGACCAAGGTACGTCCTCATACATTTCAGTTAGTTACTTCTAAAGTTAGAGAAATACATCTGAGGCCAATAGTGTGTTGAACACCACTTTCTACTTTTGAGGGTGTTCATTTTTATACAATTTTTTAGGCGTAAATTAAATGTTTTGCCTCTTGCATTACACTTGCCGCCAACACACAAAAGTATGAATAAAAGTGGTATGTGCCAAACTTTGTATGATGCATAGTGTGTTATGTGCCAAACTTTGTATACAGTTTTACATCAAATGTTGGCGCATTGTAGTGCATTAAAATGTGTTGTGCCATATATAGAACAGTGTGCCAGAAGTTTTTTGGCGCAATATAAGGCAAAAAGTGCCAAATGCGAATTCATAGATGTCGCCATATCTGACATATCTTCACTGATTGTAATACTGTTCCCTCCTTCTTTTATAGCATGAATAAACTATCATCATTCTTGTACCATTAAACCTACACTGCATCAGGTAAGTGGCTTCATGTTTGGTACGGTATGTAGTAAATTATGAGTTTATAGTTAGAATGTTGGGATAAGTAAAATCCTGTGTGGGGTCATGTCCTCCTTCATTGATGTTTTCACTGGACATCCTGACTGCCAATGGAGCGTTGTCAGAGCCTGTCTGTATGTTCTAGGTTATCATATTCACTGCAGAATAAAAACTAAAGTTGAAGGCATCTTTTTGCAAACTTCTCTTTTACAGCCCAGGAACATGCAACAGTATTTAGTCTTCTCTTGCAACCTGTAATATTGTGCTAGTGCATCTCAAAAAAGTAGAATATTGTTTATTTCTTTTAATGTGGATGATTGTGCCTTACAGCTAATGAAGACCCAAAATTAAATAAATCACAAAATTAGAATAGCGTTTAAGAGCAATTGAAAAAAGGAATGTGATACAGAAAAGTTGGTTTATTGAAAGCTATGAATAGGGAAAGTGGATGGTAAATTTAAAACATAACTTTTATTGTATGTCTCAATAAAATAAATTTCCAAAGCAACACTAACATAAATACACACGAATATGCGCAATGAAAGATTGTGCAATGCAAGTAGTAATAATGCTCCAATCTAAAGGAATGCACAAAAACCATTAAACTGTACATGGCAATTAATACAACCTCAGTCTCAGTCTAATCACGATAGTCCAAGTACAGTAAAAAAAAAAAAAAAATTGCACTTTACAGAAAGTCGCAGAGCATTTTATCATACTGAGTAGATCAAAAAGGCTCGCTCTTACCCAGCTTCAGGAGTAGGTGGTCTTCAATAGATATACAGGGGCTGGATCTTTCCCTAGAAAACCTTATACGCATATTTTTTATTGAGGTCAATAGTGATGATTTACTTTCGGTTTTAGACAATTATTTCAAGTAATCCATGTGGATTCCAACTTGAAATACTCGTCGTGTGGACATGGCCTAAGAAACCTAGACAAGTTTCTGTACTCTGCTGTAGAGGAATAAAATGGAGTGATTTCACCATCCTGGAAATGGAGAGGTGGTTGGTAACCTTAAAAAGGCTGGTTTACACAAGCAGGAGATAAGATCTGCTCTAGCTGTAAGGCTATATCTACACAGCACTGGATTGTCGTTAGAGTTTCGGATTCAGTATTTCAAATCCACCGAAAATCCGACTGTACCCAGTGCTGTGTGTATCGCAATTAAAAATCTGCAGTAGTCTACACCAGGGCTGTGGAGTAGGAGTCTGTGTTTGTTTTGGTGGAGTCGGACTCCCAAAATCTATAATAAGTTGGTACAGTTAGTTCAATGCAGTACCAAAAACAAGGAATTGGGTCTTGCCAGTTCTAATGCTTCCATATCTTCATCAGATGAGTTTAATTTTGAAAAGTATTTGGATAACATGGAGCAGGCAAAGCGTAATCACAGAGGAAAAGATTCCACTCCCATTGCTCCAATCTCAAGGAAGTAGAAGAGTTCATCGGTTCATCAAAACTGACTGTGCATGAGGCAATTTCCTTATACCCTGAAATTGTTAGAGGTTTTGCCCATGTGGTCAGCGCTTTGCCCCCAACCCGAGTTAGTGTAGAGGCTGTTCTCTAGCCTGGAAATAATGAAATCATATGTGAGGTCATCTATGAAGGAGGATCTGATTGAGGCGATACTATTTCTCAGAACAAATTCATTGACCCAACAAATGTTGTTCAGTATCTTTTTGTTGACAACTGTTTTTTCCCACTTAATGCAGCGTTTTGCATATTTACAATTTATTAAAGTTTTTTGTGTTCTAAACTTAGATTCCAATAAATATATTTTAAAACCGACAAGCAAAAGGGTAACAATGTTTTGAACTTTTGAATTTCAGGCTCCATATCTCACCATCCACTACAGTTTTGAACGTGAGGCTACCATTTTATAGAAAATTATCTTGGCTATCTCATACATAACTTTGACCTGCAATGATTTAGCATATGCTTAGTACAGCAGATTTTTGTCATGTAACGGCATTGTTACTGTTTTTTCTCCCAGTGGTGGAACAATCTTTTTCTTCTTGTTACTACAATTACAACCTGTTCTCACATTCCCTAATAGCTCAGTGTGTTATTAGATTGATTTCCAAGCAAAAGGTCACTGGTACGAATTGAGGAGCAGCCATGGAGAAGATTTCCCAAGAAAAGAGAAACCGCATCATCCAGCTCATTAATAGTGGTCTCTTGGCCAAGAAAATTGCCAAACTGCATCATGTGAGGACCTGACAGCGGGAAGAATATGAAACGAGGTCCATCCATCCGTTCAAAAGTCAAGAGGTGGACGTCCAGGGGAAATATCAGAGCCAACAAGTCGGCTCATTATAAGGTCTATCAGTTCCGGCATGACAAACACAGCACTGGAGGTGGCTTGTATGCTTCATAAGAGTGACATCACAGAAGTCCATGCAAGCGCTGTGCAACACGCATTACACAAGTCTGGTATGGTGGCCCGAAATAAAGTGAAGAAGCCGAGACTTCAATCTCATTATAAGAAGCATTGACTCGAGTTTGCAAAAAAAGTATAAAAAGTGGAAGATTGGAAACAGGTGATTTGGAGCGATGAGACGAAAGTCAATAGACTAGGCTCTAATGGGTAAAAATTAGTCTGGAAAAATCAAGGGAAAAGGAAGCTAATGGATCGAGAAATTGGTGGAATTGTCAAGTTTGGTGGAAGCCTGATGATATAGGGTTGTTTCACAGCCAAAAATGTTGGATACTTGGCCAGTATCGATGGTGATTTCAATTCTGAGCTATATGTGTGTATAATACAAGATGAATTACTTTGTACACTCGAGTACTATGGGTATGAAAAGGACAACATAGTGTTCCAGCAGGACAACAACCCGAAGCATACGTAGAGTTTGGTGAAGATGAAGTAGAGTTGCTGGATTGGCCTCCACAGTCCCCAGACCAAAACCCAATCGAACACTTGTGGGTAGAGTTGAAGAAAAAGCTGTATTTGCACCCAAGTGAATCGACTAGTATTGGGAATGTGTAGAAGAGACCTGGGATCAGATTTCATTTGCGACATGCTTGAATCTGATTGAAAGCATGCCCAGAAGGATTCAGGCAGTGTTGAGAGCCAAAGGTGGATTTACAAAATAATAAAAATTTACATTTTGATTTTTAGGAGCAAAACCATAACAATGCAATTACTTGACGAGAATCTGCAGAACTAAGCATATGCTAAATAGTTGCAAGTCAAATTTATGTATAAGATAGGTAAGATGATTGTCTATGAAATGTTTGTAGTCTCAAGTTCGAAGCTGTAGTGGATGGTGAGATATGGAGCCTGAAAGTCAAAAGTTCAAAACATTGTTACCGTTTTGCTTGTCAGTATATGTTCTACATAAATAGCTTTATTATTGTTTGGTCATAAGGTGATAAAAAGCCTGATGTTACCATTTTTTTTACAGTAAAGTTATCAATTAAACTTGTGCCATGTATGAGGGGATGTGAGTCAGAGCTTTAGGAAATTGACTGGTTGGAGTCGGAGCTTTGGCTTACTGACTCCACAGCCCTGGTCTACACAGCACAAATATTTTCCAATCGGTTTAAAAATCCATCGGATTCCGGCAGATTTTAAAACCTGCTTGATGTTCTGCAGAATTGCCGTCAGATTCAGTGTACTGGGCCGACAGCAAATCTAAAAAACCAACAGCTCTTTGTAGCGCAAATTTGCGCAAAAAAACACTGTCCAGCGATGTTAGAATGCCGTCACATTTTGGATGTCATTTTAATTTATGTCTACACACATATCCTTAGAGGGGTTTTCTCAATACAGGCTTTCGCAGGCATCTTGAGCTTTCCCTCTAGCGTACGGCTTCATACAGGGGCGGGTCTCTCCTCCCAATAGGTGTGTCTTCCCTCCCTGAAGACTGGTGACATCATCACACCCACTCCCTATCCCTGCTCCCTCCTTAGTCCTCATCATCATTCTGTATGAGCAGTGGGTGAGAGAGGATGTCACAGCTCTACAGACCTCCTGCAACGGTCAGTTCTCATGCCTGCTCACAGGCTCCAAACCTTGTAACCAGATCACCTGTATTGCTGTAAGCATTTATACATACAGCCTGAAATTATGAAACAAATACGAGAAATGCACTCTGCTCCCCTCTTTGTTATCAGGCAGGAGGTAGAGAGTGTAAAAGGCTGTGTTATATGGGGGGGGGGGGGGGGGGGCGAGAAGAGAGTGAATCTATAGCAGCTAGAGAAACTAGTAATTGCCCAGATCACATAGAACTATCACTGTGAGAGGAGTATAGAGAGCTCAGGCAGCCTTTATTACACAGCTCAGGGGGAGTGAAATACAATCAGAACATAGACACAGACAGCAGCCAGCACAGAAAGCCAGTTTAATTTTCACTGTCACACACCTCAGAGGGAAGAGAGTGCAGGCACCTAATCATAGCACACGGGGCATGTCCCAACCAGGGCTGAACTAAGTATCGGGCAGCCAATCACCGCATGGCCATACCCTAGGCTTCAGATTTAGCTCAGGACACTTAAAGATTAGCTAACAGCTACTATACTAAAAGTGCTTATTTTTACTGTCCCCATAATTACAGATAGGATCTTTGTAGTGAGAAAACCCCTTTAACCCCTTAACGACCTTGGACGTCATTATCGCAACCTGTCATGGTTACGATAATGAAGCTGCAGGCAGGAGGAGTGAGCTCCTCCAGCCTGCTCCCGCCAGCTACCGCACCACAGTGCGGCAGCGCTCTACTGTCAGATGCCCCCGGGAAGTGATGATTGCTGTTAGAAATCCCCTATGGGGAAAAGGGAAGAAAGTGTAAAAAAGTGAAAAAAATGTTTAAAAAAAGTAAAACACAAACACAAAAAAATAAAATAAAAACCCGTACATCGCCCTTTTCCCCTTTACAAACGCCAATCGCCCCAAAAAAGGTCAAAAATAAAGTATCCATATTTGGTATCGCAGCATGTGTAACGACCTGCCCTATAAATCTGTCATGTTAATTAACCCATCCGGTGAACGCCGTAAAAAAAAAAAAACCAAAAAACAATCACAGAATTAAGATTTTTGTTCATACCGCAGCACATAAAATGGAATAAAAAGCGATCAAAAACTCCTATAAACGCCAACGTTGTAACAATTAAAACGTCTGTTCATCCTGCAAAAAAAAAAGTCCTTACACAGCTCTGTATACGGAAAACTAAAGTTATGGCTCTCAGAAAATAGTGATGCATAAATATTCTTTTACACACTAAAAAAAACTTTTTTTTTTTTTTTTAAAGTGCTTCAACATAAAAAAAACTATATAAACAGGATATCGCCGTAATCGTATCGAACCAAAGAGTAAAGCTAACTCATCACGGATACTGCACGGTGAGTGCTGTTAAAAGTAGAAAACACTACTAGGATTGCAGTATTTTCTTCACCCTGCCTTCCATAAAATGGATATAAAAGCGATCAAAAAGCCTTGTCCCTCCAAAAATGATACTTATAAAAACGTCAGACTATGGCGATGCAAATACATGCTTTCCTGGTTGAATAAAAGTGTTTTTATTGTATAAAAGCAGTAAAACATAAAAAAATATATAACTTGGGTATCGCTGTAATCATATTGACCTGCTAAGTAAAGCTAGCATGTCATATATACCATACAGTGACCGCTATAAAAAAATAAAATAAAAATAATAAACACTACCAAGATTTCTGTATTTTATTCAAAACATCTCACAAAAACCTTAATAAAAACATAGCGTCATATGCACCCCATAATGGTACCAATAAAAACATCAACTCATCCCGCGAAAAACAAGCCCTTACACAACTCTGCACTCGGCAAAATAAAAAAGTTATGGCTGTCAGAATAGGACAACATAAAAACGCAATTTTTTATAGACATATTTCTATTGTGTAAAAGTAATAAAACAGAAAAAAACATATAAAATCTATATCATTGTAATTGTACAGACCCCCATAGTAAAGTTATCCTGACATTTACACTGCACGGCGAACACTGTAAAATTGAAACCCAAAAAACAATGGAACACCTGTGCACCCAAAATGCACAGTACACCCCTAGATGAGATCCTTGAGGGGTGTTGAATCCAAAATCGGCGTTCTAAAAGCGCTCCCTCCCTTGTACACCCTGCCATGCGCCCAAACAGCAGTTTACACCCACATGTAGGGTATTGCCGAACCTGGAATAAATTGCTTAACAAAGTTTTGGGGTTCTTTTTTCCAGGATTCCTTGTAAATATGAAACATTTTAAGCTAAAATTGCAGATTATTGGCAAAAAATGTTTTTAATTTTCACAGCCAAATGCTCAAAAAAATTTGAGAATCACCTGTGAGGTCTATATAAAACCTGAAATGGCACCTAAATAAAATCGTATTGAAAATGAGAAACCAGAGTCCAGTAGGTGCTCCTCCTATTCTGGGGCTTATGGTTGAGCCAAATAATGCACTAGGGTCACATATGGGATATCTCTAAAAACGGCAGACCGGGGGGAATTGATATTACGTTGCATTTACCTAGTCACATTTACCGTATTCCAGTGAATAATGGATAAATATTGAAAATCTGCAAAAATAGTGAAATTTTGAAATTTCACCTCCACTTTTCTTTAATTTCTGTGAAATACCTAAAGGGTTATCAAACTTCCTAAACACTGTTGTTGTCTAGTTTCTTAGATGGCGTCATTTATGGGGGTATCTAACATGCAGGCCCCTCAAAGCCACGTCAGAACTAGACTGGTCCCTAAAAATTTATGTTGCAAATTTTCTTGAAATTGTGAAAAATTACTACTAAATTTCTAAGCCCCCTAATGTCGTAAAAAAAAAAAAAAGACATTTAAAAAATGATGCCAACCTATAGTGCACATATGGTAGATGCTAGTTATAAACTATTTTGTGGTGAATAATTATTTGTCTTGCACGCAAAAATTTTGTAACTTTCAAAATCAATTTTCATGAAATTTTTATATTTTTCACAAACAAACAAGGATTGTATGGATAAAAAATTCTTACTAACTTAAAGGGGTTTTATCGTTACAAAGATCATGTCTCAGATTATGGGGACAGTAAAAATAAGCACTTTTGTAATTGGGTTGCATTACCTCTGTCACTTGGTTTAGCAGATATAAGCATCTCTGTAAAACTGTCTTTTATTTCTGCTGTTGCTGGGTCAGAACGCCCCTGGGTCGATTCTGGCACCCTAGACACGCCCCCTGCACTGTGAATGGCTGGCTGACATTTCATTCAGCCTGTTGGGATACGCCCCTAGACAGGACATGCCCCGGCCACGCCCCCTGCGCTGTGATTAGCTGCTTGCACACTCTGTGTTTACTCCCCTCTGAGCTGTTAAAATCGATAGTGAAACCAAAGTCTGCTGGCTCTATGTACATCTCCCAGCTTTAGGGTCAATGTTCTGGGCAATTACTGGCTGTTTAAGAGGCTTTTGCCAAGAGGTTGTTTCACCTCCTCACAGATCCAGTCCTTAAGCTGCTACTTGGAAAAGAAGGCGTTCTGTTCCTCAGATCGAATGCAAGCCCCGCCTCCTTATGACGTCATCACCTGTATTGTATAACATAAGGATTCAACACTGCATGAGCTGCTTGTATAGAGTAGTGTTTAGGTGATCAGCCCTACAAGACAGAGGTTGGGAGTTCAAGTCCCATCAGTAGTGTTTTGTTTTATTTAAAATTTATACACATATGTAAAGATATGAAAATATATGTGTGAACATCTATAAATTTTATTCATATACACACACAAAGCTCCCCTATATAGTGTCCCATCCTTGCAGTCACACCAATCACTTACAACATCCGTGATACAATGCATATATTCTGGGTGATGAGAAATGATATAGGGGAGCCCTGTATGTATAATGATATATATATATATCATTATAGAGATTAACATATATATTTTAGGTCTCTCTACATATGTGTAGAATTTAGGGGGAAAAAAAAAATATACCCTGTGAGGGACTAGAACGCCAAACCCCTTCGTTGTAAAAACAATAAGTCTATCACTGCTCTACCCACTGCACCACCAGCCCAAGTCGGTTACAAGATGAGCAGGGCCTTCTCTGAAAGCTGATTTGCTTCTCCACATGTCCACTGACAGGAAGCAGAGATCTTAACAGCTGCTGGCTTTCAGTTGTGTGTAAACTAAGACATATGACAGTTGCTTGCTGGAGTTTGGAGCCTCAAGGCTGCAGACATAAACATGCAGGAGGCTACAGAGCTGTTATATTCAGACAACCTTCTGCATCCCCTGCTCTAAACAAAATAATGATGTCACAGTTCTTCAGTGAGGAGAGACACGCCTCCTGGGAGGAGAGACACGCCTGCTGACAGGAGAGACACCCCTGTATTTCAAACTCAATCTGAGAAAATTAGCTGGACAGCACGAGCAGCTCAAACGATAACACCCCTTTAAAGCACAATGTGTCACGAGAAAACAGTCTCTGAATCACATGGATAGGTAAAAGTGTCAAAAAGTTATTCTCACATAAAGTGACAGATGCCAGATTTCAAAAATAGGGCTGTGTCAGGAAGGCCAAAACTGGCTGGGTCCTTAAAGGGTTAAGGGAAGCAATGTATTTAGTAATAATCGTTAGCTCTGTCTACATGTTTAAAGCTAATCAATATGGTGAGAATACCCATTTAAGGAGTCTTATTTAAGCATGGGTTCACATTATTAGCAACTCCTTAAAAAACTATTACTGAAGGGAAATTCTAGACGATGGTATTTTCCAAGAACTATATGTAATGATCTAACTCACTGTGCTACTCGTAATAGAATGAGACAGAGATATATTCAGGCATTGCTGATCATGCAGTTGCCATTTGCTCTTTGGTGAACTTGAACCAGATGAATTGTACATGGGAGAACATTTCTCACAGTTTTGAACGCCCTTTCCTGTTTGCTGTTGTTGATGCTGTCAGTTTCTCTACACATCCATGCATTATTGATAAGCTGTGTCCAAATGTGTCAACTTTTTCCTGCGTGTGTTGAGTACAGCAGCTGGTAGCTGTGTCATTACAGCTTTCCTCTGATCGTCTTATCTTTTTGGATTTTTTTCTGTGCAGCAAAATAATGGTCACTAAAATAACTTTTCTAACTCTGCTGTTGTTTGTATAGTGCTTGTTATTTAAACTAGTTTAGTTGCAATGAGCTGTGTATTCTAAACCGTCCTCTGTGTTATAAGAATTGGCGCTTTAAAAAGTGGTAGGCTATGTTCATATGATTATTAGTTTTCCCATGGCTATTGCAGTGTGAATGTAGTATCCCATAGCCATTTAGATGGACAGCTCGAGACTCTTGTATAGCAGCTATCCAATCTGACTTATAGGGGGACCCCTGAGACATTTGTTTATGCAGGCGTAAGGTGCATATTTAAGACCACAGGTAGTCATTGTACACTCTTTCTAAATAAAGATATGTAGGATATAAATAATAAAGTAAGTCCCAGTTATGGACAAACACAGTTTTACTAAACTAATTTCACAATTTTTTTTTTCCAGTTCATGTCTTTTTTTATTTTTTATTGAATACTTATTGAACTTTTTGATAGAGCACAAACAGTAACATAGTTATAATACTTATTGTACAGAGGATATAAACAATGTACATAATATCTGCAACGTGAGGCAGAATAAAGGAAGAGAAAAAACATAAAAGACAATGTTCTTTGGTCAAAAGGACTAATGCAATGATCTATAACAGAAGTAACCTAGGAGGGACAAACAGAGTACAAGACTACAAACACAGAAGGAAGGAAGGGGAGGGAGGGCGAGAAGCTTTTGACATTAGTGAGGACCAATAGGAGACCCAGGGGTCCAGACCTCATCATACAAATCAGTGTTATTTTTCAGGTAAGCAGTGAGGCGCTCTAATGGTTGCACCTCGCAGATTCTTGACAGCAAATGATGCAATGACGGAGGTAGGTCTGTTCCCAAAAAGCTGCTGCAGGCATTTTGCAGCTGTGAGGATATGGAGGAACAGTTTCGAGGCCTTAGGAGGGAGGCTTCAATAGGAAAGTTAAGGGGTCATAGGGAATCCTCTGGCTGTAAACTCCCAGTAAAATCTCGCTGACCTGCGACCAGTGGGATTGGATGTCAGGGCATTCCCAAAAAATATGGGTTAGGGAACCCGGAAGGGCACCACATCTCCAACACACCCTGGAAAGACTAGGGTTAAATCTGTGGAGTAATTCTGGAGTGTGGTACCAGAACGTCAACATTTTTTTATTGATTCTCCTTATAGGTGGTACATATCGATGACTATGCCACCCTATGCCATATGGTCTGCCAGGTGTGGTATGGGAGTTTTCTGCCTAGAAAGACTTCCCATTTGGACATATACGGATGATAGAACTCAGAGTCCAAAGGGATAACGTAGATGGCTGAGATTATCCCCTTGGATGACACCCCCAATTTACACAGCCTTTCAAAAGGGGGGTGGGTACTGAAAGGGAGGAGCCCCCACTAAGTGTTTGTATCAAATTTTTGATTTGAAGATAAGAGAACTGTGTCTTTAGAGGAAGATTAAATTTATTGCGGAGATCTGTAAAAGGGATAAGTTCTCTGTTACGGAAATTAGCTATATCTGCAAATCGAAATAGGTTGTTCTGCTGCCATGGTGTAACGAACGAACAGGAGGTACTAGCAGGTAATAAGGGTGTCTTGTTCATGTCTTTTAATGAGCACACAATGAACATCCGCAGTGCAGGGGAAAAAAGGGAACATCTGTGTCACAGGGGTATTCTCATGTTGTGTTTAGGACAGCCTGTCTATCATATAAGATATCGACTATGCTTGGAAGTCCTTTAGATGTCAACAGAGAGGGCAGCACATGCACAGCCACCTCTCTATTCCCTTTGGCTGGTACAGACTTGGTTTAGGATGGCGTAAAAGCCAGATAGGAATACCACTTTAATGGCTTCTCATTTCCTTAACCAAAATATATTTTGGCAATTATCTTTTGGAGATTTGTAGTGCAAAAAAGGAAAAAGTTATCAGTCTGAATCGACACCTGCAGCACTTGGATGGATAATAAGATTCATAGATAAATGCTGTGTCAGATCCCAGGAATAATAGTGCGGGAAAAAAAGGCAAAAAGATATATTCCGGCACTCTTAAACATAATACTACTTTATTTCATCACTTAAAAACTTATGGTATGCATCGCATAAAAAAAAAGGTTGGTTAGCATCTAAGGGAAATGACAAAAAGATGGCGCTCTCTCTGCCTCCATTGGCCCCACAGCTGGGCATGGTGTTTGACAGCTACAATACATTGCAGAAACAGTCATGTAATGTTATGTTATGGCAGCGTTTTAGAGATTGCTTAATCAATTCCCTTATGAGGACAAGTAAAAAAAAAAAAAAAAAGTCAACACTTATACCACCTTTTTCCTAATACAAATGCCAAACTCACCAAAAAAGATCAAAAATAAAAAAGTACAAATATTTGGTATCACGGCATGTGTAATAACCCAGCTTATAAATCTGCTCAGTAAAGTTAACATGTCATTTATACTGCACAGTGATCGCTGTGAAAAATATAAATCGCTACCAGAATTGCTATATTCTGTTAATCACACCTCTTATAATTTTTGATAAAAAGTAATCTGTCATATATACCCCAAAATGGTACCAACGAATACATCAACTCATCCCGGGGGGGAAAAAAAGCCCTTACTAAGCTACATATACAAACAAATTTAAAAACTATGGCTGTTAATCAAGTAATTTTCAATGAAGGACCGTATAAATAAAACTAAATCTCCGGTCTCCTGGCGTCTCACTGTTAAGCTCCTGCTGGGGCTGAGAAGAGGAGTTCCTCAATATCTATGGATCAAATGGACTGAATGGCTGGATACCACACCGTAACCATAAGTACCCGTCTTTCATTATTTGTTAAGAGATGTTTGGGCTTGACTGCTATTTTATATCGATGAATTAAAGTGATTTAGTTTTATTTCTACGGTCCTTCATTGAAAATTGAACCAGATGTGCGGGTTGGAGGCCTGCGCTTGGAGCCGTGGATGAGACGGAGGTGCGCTGTATATGTGGCAGCTTGTTTGTAGAAATTGTTAGTCAAGTAAAACACAGAGTGTTTTCGTAAAAGACAATGTCAAGTAAAACACAAATACAGCCCGGAGATTATGCAAATGTGTGATATGACCACTATTACATGTCAGAGATATGTGTTTATTGTTAAATGTTTGAAAATGCAATGAAATTTGTTTAAAAAAAAAAAAAAAAACACAAATACAAAAAAATAAAAACAAGTACATCACCTTTTTCCCCTTTACAAACGACAAAAAAGATCAAAAATAAAGTATGCATATTTGGTTTTGCTACGTGCTTAATGACCTAGCCTATAAATCTGTGACGTTATTTAACCCGCATGATGAACACCGTAAAAAAAAAAAACAGAATTGCCATTTTTTTTTTCATCCTGCAGCACATAAAATGGAATTAAAAGCTATCAAAAAGTCATATAAAAGCGGTACCAATGAAAACATCAGATCATCCCACATGAAAAAGTCCTCACACAGCTCAGTGTACGGGAAAAAAAAAAAAAAAAGTTATGGCTATTAGAAGATAGTGATTCATAAATATTGTTTTACACAATAAAAACTTTATTTTTAAAGCGCTCCAACAAAAACTATATAAGTTGAGCATCGCTGTAATCGTATCGACCAATGGAGAGAAACTAACATGTCAAGTATATGCACGGTGAGTGCTGTTAAAAATAAAAACCAATAGAAGGATTGCAGTATTTTCATCACCCTGCCTTCCAAAAAGCGATCAAAAAGTCTTGTGCCCCTCAAAAATGGTAGCTATAAAAAATCAACTCATCCCGCAAAAACAGCTGCACCACAGCTCTGTACACAGAAAAATAAAAAAAAATTATGGCTCTGACTATGACGATCTGAAGATGTTTTCCTTTTTGAATAAAAGGGTTTTTATTGTGTAAAATATACAAGTTAGTTATTGCTGTAATCGGATTGACACGCTGAGTAAAGCTAGCATGCCGTTTATACCGCATGAGGACCGCTATAAAAAACACTACCTGGATTGCTGTATTTTGTTCATCTCACCACCTAAAAACCTTGATAAAAAGCGATCATACACCATATTGGTACCAATGAAACGACTACTCATCCTGCTAAAAAGCAGCCCTTAATCCGCTTCATATACAGAAAAATAAAAAAGGTATGGCAGTCAGACTATGACGACATAAAAATGCAATTGTTTTACAAATGCATTTCTATTGTGTAAAAGTATCATTGTGATTATACCGACCCACATAGTAAAGTTATGTTTATACCACACAGCGAATGCTGTAACCATTAAGCCCAAAAAACAATGGTGGAACTGAGTTTCCACCTTTCCCCTCATTTTCATGGCTCATAGCCCAATATCCCATTACTGTCATAGGAAAACAATATTGCAATTGAATCAGTACTCAAAAGTGTATAAATTTAAAAAAATCCAAGTAGTTTCCCCCTCCCAAAAACACATATGGAAAGTTGCTTACGCATTTTTTGAAAAGCTTCCTTACACATAGCTTTAGTCTAAGCAAGCTTTTTCGAGACTCATAAGCAACTACCCATATGTGTTTTTGACTGGTTAGTTGACCATGTAAGCACTGTATTAACATTGTGTAGTAATATTGTGCACGTGTGCTCTCTATTTTTACTCTTTTTTTTTTTTTTTTCAGGTCATAAATTTTTTTTTTTTTTTTTATATTTATTTCTGAGTGCTAGATCAATTGCAATATTGTTTTTCTCCTATAATTTTTTCAAAAAGCTTTCCATTCCTTTAGAGATTATTAGAAAGAAATAGGAAGAAAGAACCATTTTAAAACTGCTTGTTCCAATGCCATCAGTGGTGTTGGTGCATCCACTGAGGACATTACTAGCAGTGCTCTCCTTATCCTGAAACCAGTTACAACCCTCAGTGGTCCTGTTCCATTGTCGCAATAAACCCGCAACTTAGTCCTCATTGTGTTGGTTTCCAAATTAATTTCAGACTGGACAAATGCGCATTATGTAAAAAAATTGACACCGACATAAAGTTGATTCAAAGCAAAATTCTTTATTTTGGTTGATACATGCAAGTTTTTATACAGGTTGATCTGGAGGTGTGGTAACATTAACATCATCATTATTACTTGACATTTTTGAATCTGCAATTCAATTGGTTAGTTTAATCATAATACATTACAATTGGTTACTTCTAATCAACATACTTTTCTACGCAAGCAGTAACCTTAACATGATCTTTGTTTTCCTTTACTAATAATTTTTAGGATATCACCTGCTAAATCAGACAGTAATTTTTTTTCTTTTTTTTAATCATCCCAACGGACCGACAAGCTCTTAAAAATATTAGGCCATGTTCACACGGCTTAAAACTAGACGTATTTCAGTCCGTAATTACGTGCCGGAGTGCGCAAATTACGGGCTGAAAACGTCCCAGTCATTATGGTAATCCACAGTTCTCATAGAGAACCATGGATTACGTCTCCTCTCCCTGCTCGGCGAATACGACGAGGGGGGAGATAATTGACATGTGAATTACCAGCGGCGAATACGCGCCGCTGGTAATGCAAGTCTATGGGACGGCGAGGTGCCAGCCCCCCGCTCCCGCCCCCGGCCACACGGTGTAATTGCGGGGCGTAATTACGTCCCGCAATTAAGCCGTGTGAACCTAGCCTTAGAACACCACTTTAAAAGACAGTGGAATTCCTGCTTACCCCATCAACATTCAGTGATTGACAGTTAGCTCTGTACACACACGTATACAGGAAAAGTTGTCAATCACTATATATGGATTGGGTAACCAGGACTTTCTTTTTTAGTTTTTTCTCTGCTTTTTATTCGGAAAGCTTCAAATTATATAAACCTTTATATTGCAGATCACAACTTGCTCTCAGATATGGTAGCTTGAACAACCTGGTTTCCTTTAAATCAGACCCGCAAAACTTTGCAGGAGGTGGGGGCTGGAATGCCTGAATCTGCGCCTCTGCCCACGCAAGAAACGCATCCAGGAATGGACCGTGGCAGGATTTACATAGGCCTTGCCTCATGCCGCAGGCTGTATGTTGTGCAGCCTGCTTTTAATACTGTACTGTGGAGAACACAGTAGTAAGGGATAAACATAGTGCTGAAAAGGTAATAAAGCATTCAATAAAGAAATGAGATGAGGTGTACACAAGAGAGAAAAGGCCAATAATGATGAAGCAAGTGGTGTAGAATGGTAGGGACAGGAAGATGAAGGAATGCAGCTATCTATAGGGAGTATGTCTAGCGACATTAGCCATATCATCTGAGCACTTTTTGAGTGCTGTTGATATTTTCCCAAGTCACTGTTTGGATTGAGGTATCTATTCAACAAGTGCCTATTTTCACACTGGTTGCCAAACATCAGTGTTGTATTTTATGTGTGGATGAGGTCACAGGGAGACATATCGGGAAGAAATGAAGCAAATGGAAGCAGTGTGATACTCTGGTCAATGTTTTCCTTGAAATTTTATTTCCTGACATTCATGTGGATGTTACATTGACTCTTATGGCTAAATATGGCACCTCTTCATGGCAGCAGGTACACCTTTTTCATGGTAGCAGTATATCCTTTAGGCACTGACCTTGTTCAGCAGTAAAGTGCCCATACCACACTAAATCTCCAAAAGATATGATCAGGTACCAAGAATATATTACAACAGCTCACAGAAAAAAATCCGCAGTAAAATTATAAATATTTATTAATATGCATTAAAATACCCTAATTTCAAGCAATGACCTAAGTGGCCTCAAAATTGCCAGATGGAGTGAATACACACTCCTATAACAATACACAAACACCCCACCTACATAATAGGGTAAGGTGTAAAAAGGGCAGAGCCTAGGGAATCCAAAATACCTATAATGCACTGTAGAAAAAGATATTATTTCAAATACACATTAATGCACACATTACAGCCACCCCATATGTACACTCACAGTTCTGTAGATATCACATAGGATTGGATTTCCAGCGTCATCCCATTAGCTATAAAAAAAAAAAATAAGAAAAGAACCATAGGACCATATCTGGTGATACACCTCTTTTATGATTCCATCCAGGCATAGCACCCATCCCTAAAAGGATGACCCCACCTCTCGAAGGCTTGCCCTACAAATGACCACCGCACACAGTCCAAATGGTTATAATAAACTTCCATCCAGACAATAATTGATGAATCTGTTGTTGCAGATGGTAAAGAAATATTCACAGAAAATTGTCCCAATGCGTTTCCCCAATTATTGGTTCATCTGGGGACCAATATGTAGAAATATATAGTTCATTAGATGTATGAACTATGTGGATGATGGCCACCATCACAAGATCATGGCATGATAAGACAAGGTGTTGACTTGGCCTGAATTTGCCAAAACTTACTTTGATCAAGCATCTGTGGGTGTGCTGAAAAAAGAGGTCTGTGGAGGCCATATCTCACAACCTACAGGACCTGAAGGATGAGCCACTAACTTCCTGTTGCCAGACACTACAGCACTCGACTCAAGCTTTTTGTTTGGCATTAGAAGGACACATACAGTATTAGGGCATGTCCCCACTGCACGGGTTTTTGGCCGGTTTTTCAGGCGGTTTGCGGTTTTGCAGACCGCCTGAAAAACCGGCCAAAAATGAGCAGAACGGGGCTCTATGGAAAACCTGTGCAGCAGTCCCCACGGTTTTGCTGCCCGCGGTCCGCCCGCAAAACATTGTGTATGCACATTCTTCCGTCCGGTTTCCGGATGGAATATGTGCATCTCAATGTGAAGGGGAAGGGCTTATCTCCGCTCATCGCCACCCCCATCTTCCCTCCCGCGGCCGTGGGAACGGCCGCAAAACAGTCGGTTGCATAACCGACTGGTATTTGTCACTTGCCGTGTAAACGGCCCCTTATGGTACAGTCCCACACTGAAACCAATGCATGGGGATGAAACCTTGCCCACCTGTGGTGGCCGATGATGGCACATATTTGTGGATAATAAAGTTTCAACAACAAAATTGTGTGGCCGTTGTCCATTGCATGTAGACATGGTGTAGTAGTTGCAGGAGCATAGGCAGGCAGTTTAATGTTCTGGTCGATCAGCTGCTGGTATGATCAGTAGAGAGTTTCCAGATACTACAGACTGTTGTAAATGCCTTACAAATTCATTGCCGGATTCTAGCAGCGTTTCCTACTATAATTCCTATGTGCATTGCTTGGTCGATAGAGAGTTGAACAATTGTGCACGTTAACTCGTGTGTTTGCTCTGTGGTTATGGTGACTCTTGCTGCTGCTGAGAGGTTAAAACAATGTCAGACAAAGAACTGTGGAGCTTACAATTGAAGGGCAAGTGCTTGAGGGCTGCACTTGGTGACTCCATCCATCAAGCCCCAGGGTCTTTTGTCCACGTGCACAATCTGTTACTTAGTGATTCATTTTACTTATGCTCTAATGCCATCTATGGAAAAAGCTCATCTAAAAGTTGCTTATGCTTGTGTTCTGCACTTTTCCTTGGTTTAGGGTTTTTTGTCTAGCCTATTTGTGACAAGTATTACCAAATTCGTAGGAGTGAAAAGCAGTATGAAAGGGATGTTGCAATCTAGTGCAGAGATGGTGAGTACTTAAATCACTCCTGCAGGAGGCTCTTTGGTACATTCTTATTGAAGGCTTTGTATATAATTCACATAGGAAAACTTCTTCATAACTGTAGCCTGCATTCATGAACTGTGCAGATCCACTCAAGTGGAACTGTCCATCTGCATTAGTGTGGTGTTTATTTCAGATTTGTATGCCACATGAACATGTCACACATTGCATCCTCCTACAAATTTTATGAGCCATAGTTAAAGGCGTTGTCATTCATTCATCTTACCTCAGTCCTGTTTTCTTGGTTTCACTTTGAATTCAGGGGCGTGTTTACTGGCTTCCACTAGGCTGCAGTAGAAGCCAGGTCTGTAGCTATAGCAACCAGTGCTGTCAGCCTATCAGGATAAATCAAACAGGTCTGTAGCTATAGCGACCTGAGGAGCTGATGCAGCCCACACAAGAGGGGATATCTAGGAATAGGTAGGGCACTGTTGATGGACACATATTGCAAAGTGACTTGTTTTTGCAAGTTCTTTAACATAAAAAGCAATCCTTGAAGTGAGACAATCCCTTTAATAAGGGTAAAGTCTGGTCCATTAGTAGTTGCTACTAATGTGAATGTTACTAATACCACACAATTAGATTCTGAACATAATGTGAGCAAAAATTGAACAAGTTTACAAAATCAAGGGCTGTAAAGAATATCAGATGCAGAGGGAGATAATACTGAAGCTGGTGGAAGGACCTGAAGAGAATCAGCCAGAGAGAAAAGTAGTACAATGAAGGGACTGATGATGAGGGATAAGAAGCACTGATAGCTGCACCTCGCAGCTGTCTTTATGGTTGCTGTTATTGCACATAGAAATGCTTTGGACTCGTAATACAATTCCATTTAATTGTTAAAGTAAATATCATATTAATCATCCAGAAAGTTTGTGTGGTAATCCTAGTCTCTAGACAAATGGTCCATATGCATGTCGGAGGTTATAGCAGCAGAAGCGGCATGTTGGAGGAGAAGACAACTTGGTCACACTTTATTGGGGTTTTATTAACTTAACCCCTTCAAGGGGTTTTACTGCGAAGTAAAATTGACGTGAGAAGCTTGCAGATTAGATAATAAACATTTTCACCATTTATCGTTATTAAAAATTCTGTACCATTTTTGTTTTAGTGGCTCCCTTAGTGATCCATAGTGTACAGCTCGTCTCTAGAGGACTCGACAAGTGATGAGAACTCCTCCTGGCTGCACATGCTCAGACATCACCTCTCCTCTCAGGCAGCTACTGTCGGTCTCTTCCCTGCTTAGTAATCACACATATGCTCATTGCTGAGTGAGTGTTCAACCTCTGATGTTGCCATTCTACTCCTGTCCTCCTTAGTAATTAGTCAAACAGTGCAAATAAATAAAAGGAAGAAGAAACTTTAATTAGTTATGTGCATTGAGTAAATCGACCTTTGTTTGACTATAATGAGCACACTGTGGGGAAAAGTATGGTGATGAGCCTGCTGGGTCACATGTTCAAACAAATCACACTGAAAGTTGAAGCAGGACAAAACAGTCATAATATTCCTTTGTGGTAAAAACCATTTAAGGACAGTGTATTTTTTCTTGGGTCGACACGTTTGTTTTTACCCCTGCCTTCCAAGAGCCATAACTTGTTTTTTTTATCTTTCCATCTGCATATGAGGTCTTTTATTTTGCAGGACAGGATGAAACTGGGAAACCGCAAAAAAATTGTGGGGTGAAATGTGAAAAAAAAGACACGTCTTGTGCCATGTTTACGGCGTTTTGTTTTAACAGTATTCACTCTTTCGTATAGGTGATGTGTTGTCTGTATTCTGTAGGTTGATATGATTCTGGCAATACCAAATATTTAGGGTTTTCATTATGTTATAGTACAGTAAAAAAGATTTAAACCTGTTTCTAGTTTTGACATTTGCAATGCAGCACCAGTAACTTCCACCTATGGACCTGAGTAAATTTTTGTCAGTCTTAAGTGCACTTTTTATTGGTACCATTTTGGGATAGTTGCGACTTTTTTGGTCACTTTTATTCAAATTTGTAGGGGATGTGAAATGACCAAAAAAATGCAATTTTGGTAGTTTGGAATGTTTTTTTCTTCTACGATGTTCAGCATATGGGATAAATGATGTTATATTTTAATCAATTATGTGGAACTTTTTTATTTGTAAATGGCAAAAGGGGGGTGATTAAATCTTTTAATTTTTTTTTACACTTTTAACATTTTATTTTTTTTCACTTGCACTGTGAATCTTCTTATCGTACTTTACTACCAGGGGGCATGATTGTTTGTACACCTTTCTGCATTGTACAAACAATACAGAAAGGTGAACAAAGATGGTGGTTTTAATACTTCCTTCCTAGGGCAGGTAGTAGTAAAACGGGAAACATGGTAGCGATGGAAGCATTTATAAGACTTCCAACTGCCATGTTATCCGATCTGCACCCAGTGATCTCGCCGTGGGGCTGATGATCGGAGTGAGAAATGGTGCACAACACCATTTCTCATTCATTTAGATGCCATGGCGAGTTAAACAGCAGGGAACGGAGCCAGCTACATGCTGTGCTGTTACCTGTGGGTGTCAGCTGTAATTAGCAGCTAGCACCCGCCGCCTATGTAGCCACTTAGCGATATTATAACTCAAGTTTACGTCAAATGTCTTTTGTTGCATGGCCTTCAAGGGAATCTATCACCAGTATATATATTTTAACTAATTAAAACAAGATACTTATTTTCGGATTGTAGATTTTTTTTATTCTGTTTTCTGTATAGGACTATGGGGGCAGCCATCTTGCCTGAGCTGTTTTCAGTTTTCTAGACATGCTCTATGACATGGAAAAAAGGCACTATGCATGGTGGGGGAGAAGGTGAGCTGTGATGATCTCCTATTGTGATTTGTGGATTCTTTCTTATCCACACATTGATTTCACCTTTTAGTGTAATACTGAGCTGATAATAAGCACACTGCTGAAAATCTCTCTCTACAGAGCAGGACGTGTTAGACAAATATTAGGCTTAGTGGTGAAAGTAAAAACGTCAGGATTTTTTAAAATATTGATGGTGATATGAAAAATGTAAGAAACCAAACAAAAAAAACTAAAATTCTTATAAAATGTGTTTAACATAAAAACATGGGTTAAACAATAGATCATTTTCTGATGGCACATCCACTGTAATTACCAACTTTTTTTTAGTTGCTGCATTACAAGAGCCATGTTTTGTTTTTTTATTTACTTTTCTATCAACATTAGAAGAGCGCTTATTTTTGTGGGTTTTATTTTTAATGACACCATACAACTCATTTTATCTGATTTTGTTTTCTTTTTGGAGCATGGAAAAAAAGACGTAACTCCACCATTATCTTTTTTTTTTCCTGTGGGTGTTTTTAAATGAGTTTTATCAGCTCAGACATTTATGGCATCTTGATAACATAGAACGGAGAGTTGTGTGCAAACACGAGAGGACAAAAATGGAAGTACTGACAATATAATATTTATTCATAGTCGGATTCTAATTTGTTTTTTCCTTAAAGGGTGTGCTACCATAGTTTAGTGGTGTATTGCTAGAATATGCCTTCAAAGTTTGATAGGTGCGGGTCCCGCTTTTGGGACCCGCACCTATCTTGTGAATTGGCCCCTGAAAGCTTCGGTTCAGAATGGACAGCCATTTGTGCTTGTGCATGACTCTCTATTTTGTTGCATTGGATACATCATCAAACTCTATGGTGGGAACACCCCCTTAAAAACTGGGGAACTCTCATCCTGATGGCACATTTTTCATATTACAAGCTCCTGTACTCAACTTTGAAAAAAAAACGTTGAATCAAAATCTAGTAGGGCACTCTGGATACTCTGGAATAGGCTGGTCTTCTGTTATGTCTTTATTAAGAAACGTCTTGGTAACTAAAGTGACCTTGATCTCCGTATGCGGACGATCTCTGGGCTTTGCTGGTCAGTCATTTACTACATTAACTTTACATAGGATCCATTGAAGCCTTGAGTAACTTTTGGAGCAGAGTTTAGATGTCTTTCTTGTTGGGAGAAATTTAAAGGTCAGCCTTGGCGTTTAAGGTGATAAGGCAGCCTATGGTGTGTGGGGATAGGGTGATCCACAATAATACCATTACCTGTATTTGTAAAGCCAGAATCCGTCTCTTGCATTAATGATGGTGTACAATGGACACCTAGGAACCTGAATTCAGTTACCGTTATTTTCATGTTGTGCCTGCATGTAATGTCTGTAAATCTACCCACTATATAGCTCATGTTATGCCACTGATGAAGAATTCAATTTCTGTCTTTTATCTGAGATCCGGTACATAAAGTTTATATTCAGTTTTCTAAGGTTTCCATTCATTGGTTTGCCGATCTATAGCCTTTTACATCTAGAAAACTTGACTAATTAAAGGAAAAAATGGACGGATTTAATAAAATACGCATTACCATGTTGAATTACGTTGTGCATTCCCATTGAAAACAAAGGGAGGGGTAACACACGCAGTTTTGAAACGCATACAAAGTATAACAGACTTTAAGGGCTGTCCCCACGGCGCAGCGGTCCCCACCGGTTTTCAGGTGGGATATGAACATCTCAATGCGAGGGGAGATGGGCTTTTCTTCGCAAACAGCGGAGAAAAGCCGTGTGCACGGCCGCAATACAGTGCAAATACAGGTCGGAAATCCCGACTGGTATTTGCACTGTACCTTGTGAACGGCCCCTAATACAGCAGAGATTTGTTTGCGCCGTTCACAGATTATTACCAAGACTAGGTACAATTGTAGTAAATTGCATGAGTTTATATGAGGCAGGGGTGCAGGTCCTTTAAAAATAAATAAGTAAAAAGCCTACTAGATAGGTTTGAGAAGCCTCTATATGGTGCCCCTCATTCTCATCCAGTAATTAATACCAAAGGCTTTACAAAAGGCCGGGAGCTGTGCCCTTTCTTTTTTTCTTTTTTTTTTTGATCTCTCTCCTCTTGGCTTTTCGAATCATAGGAAACCCATGAAAATGTCTACAAATATGTGCACTGAAAGCTTTGAGAAAAAAAAACAGTGCTAAGCTGAATTCTTCTGCTGCCTCATTTAAATGATCGCTGAGGATCTCGGCACAGGGAACTCATGCCAAATAACCGCTTACAGATGCAGCTGTTTTGGGCTTTTTTTTTTTTTTTTCCATAAAACGCTGTATTCTAAAAGCCACAACATTTTCATTTTCTTGTCATCCTAAGATTACAGGACTATTAACCAATCATTGGTCTCAGCGGTCACTTGCTGTTCGTACAGGCAGTGGGCCCGTGTTTAGCTTAGGACAGTGCTTAGCTTAAGTCAAATAACAAAGTCTTATGGGAAAGAGATGAACTCTCCATGCCACGGGGGACTGTAACCTAAATTCACCGGAGGGGTTTTTTACAAATGAAAAAAATTGAAGCCAAGCCTTTTAAATTCATAAAACAACAGTGTTGCTGGTATTTGCCCCTTTTTAGTGCAGAGTAGAACTTGCTTGCTGGGTGAGAGGCAAGTGTAGTTCAGAAGGTAATGTACCCATTTTGGGGGAACCATCCCTGCTACAGTCAGTAATCCTGAAGGGGGAAAAACGTTGGGGGGGGCAGTCAGGGGGGATTGGAGCTTTTTGGGGCGAATGATGCCTTGGTAGAGAAAATGGGTTTTTTTTTTTTTGTTATCAATAGGGTAGGGGGCATAGGTGACTGATGGGGAAAAACCTTTAGAGGGCCGTTCCTAGGCTAAATTTCACTCAGGGCAAGTGAAAAATTTTGGCCCCCCCCCCCCCCTCCCCTTAAAAAAACCCACAAGCTTTACCAAATTTCCTTGTCCATTAATCCCCCCTTTAAAACCCAAAAGTTGCCCTGTAGCCAAAATGGTTGTCCCTGTAGCCATGTAATAACCCCCTGTAACCAGATAGTAGCCCCAGCAAACCAAGTATTCCCCTGAGCCCTGTAGTTGCTCCCCGTAGCCAGTTTTTCCCCCTGTAGCCCTGCAGTTTCCCCCTGTAGCCATTTTTTTTCCCCCTGAGCCAAGGTAATAACATAAAAAACTCAATTTCCTTTCCAGGGTTCCCGCAGCGTGTCCCCCCGGGGTCTCTTGGGGCGGGAGCCGGGGCCAGCGCGCAGGGGGGAGGTGAAAGCTTCCTGACTGAGCCTGTACATCAGAGGGGGGAGTCGGGGGGAAAATCCGTCCCGCCTTTTCCCCGTTCCCAGTGCACTAAGTGTATCAGCGCTGGCTTTGACCTGACGGCGTTTTACAATGGGCCCGGGAGAGTCCAGGGCGGGCCCCCGTAAGTAAAACTATTGGGTTTTAGGGGGGAAAATAAAAAAAATTGCTGCAGCTGCCAAAAGCTGGGTAGTCAATGTATGTAGCCGAAGAATCACACATGGCTGGGGACACTGCTTCATCAGAAATAATTGTGTTTATATTTATATAATTTTTATAAGCCAGATGTATCTGATTTTAATGACCCTCGTAAGTGAAATGCAGAAAATATAATGGAATAATAGTTAATGGAAGCAAATATTTTAATCATCTGCAATATTCTAATTAGTTCTGGAGACCTCACCAACAAAAAAGATCTAGAAATATAGAATGGGTCCAAAAATGGGCCGCGAAAAATATTGTAAGGTCTTGAGCACAAAACTTTGGGACATGTGCAACTTTCTGATCATTTCTTACTCCAATTTTTGGGAGGCAAAATGACCCAAAAAAGAACAGCATAAAGTTTTTTCTTTTTATCCCACCGTTTAGGACAAACCTTTCCATACTATGGATGGATGTTAACCAATCATGTTTAACCATGAATGATGGGGGTAATTAAATGGGTTTTCCTATCTCACTGATTAGCTTGAGACATGTAGGCAAAGGTAAATTAAAGATTATTAAATACATGGCTGTTGAAATTCTTTTTTATTTCAAAGCTATAGCAGTTCTTATTTCCTGCTTGTTTATATAAACTTCTCTAGTTACAGACTACCTTCCTCTACTCTAGCATTGGCAAAGGCAGTATGTCAATTTTTTCTGACTTCTGCTTGGATAATGTCATTGTTTTTCAAGGCTCAATTAGGAATAGCAACAAGCAAAGCTGAAAATGTCAATTACTGCTGTAGAGCCACCGACAGCCTGCACAGGAAGTAAGCCTGAAGAGGTTGTGAAAAGTAAAAATAGCTGGATGGGACAACCACTTTAACTGTCGTCTAAACATTAGAATGAAATGGTATAACCTGAAATTAGGGGAGGAAGGCATCGGGATTAGAAGCAACATAGGAAAGTATAAGAGATGCTTGGATCAAACATCTAGCAGATGTGGTTGGAAAATCAACACTAAGTGAATGTAAACCTGCTTGGGGTAAACATACAGTGGACCCTCAAGTTAAAATGGCCTCAGGAAATAATAATTTTATCATTCACTGATTTTTCCTTGACATCATATCTTAAAACCACACTCAATATAAAATGTTACAGACAATGCTGATGTCAGGCACATGTGATTGACTGGAAGATGGAGCCAATTATAACCATTTGAATAAGCGAAATACAGGCAGTCTGCGGTTCAGTAGCATCTCTCTTCAGTACAGTGCGGTACCACACATTCTATACTGCCACTTAAATGTGTCAGGGTGAGTGACTCCTTTGGGCACCAGGTGAGGATGGCAACATTGTCTTTTTTGTACATTGCGACACATTTATTAAGACAGTTGTGCCAGATTTGTGCCAGAAATAATGATGTTCATGCTTTATACCACATTTATTATGTGTTTTAGACCATTTTCAGTCTCTCATCTGACAAAGGGGTAGGACGTTGTTAAAAGGGTTATGGCTTCATGGGACGGAGCGTGTAAGGCTGTGTGCCAAAAAGTTAGTAAGGAAGCCAATTAATAAAAGGTGTATAGTTGGACTAGAAAGTTCTAACATGTACCACATTTATTAACACTATGATAAATGTGGTGCATTAAGACCATCTAGTCTAACTTTACACTAAGTTAGTATTGATAAATCTACCCCAATGTATCTGAAGTACATGACCCAAAGAAGCTTCAATCTTGAAAATAGAAAGCTTTCAGTAGTTCTTTCGGACGGTTGTTGTAAAGGCTTGCTGTATCTGTATTACTTATCTGCTCACTTTTTTTAAATCTTCATTTTGTATTATGTTGAGTTTTAGGGCTTCAGAACAAGTAACCATTTCCCATTGTTATGGTTTCCACAGGTAATGGTTGTCCTGGAACTAATTAATATTGTGTGTAAGCTAACAATACAAAGGAAATAATATAAGGGCAGAGTAGATGGACCTTTTGGTCTGTTTCTGCCGTCAATTTTCTGTTTTTTTTTTTATTTCAGAGCAGTTGCGTTTAGTCACATGATTGTTGTATATAAGTAGCCTGCAAACACAGATGTATAGTGGCATTGTTACACAGTCAAAGAGCACACCTTTGTACTGCAATACAAACAGGACTTTGTTAATAATAGAAGATTTAAAATAGTACAGCATCAAGCTATACAAGCCTTATATTATTTATGAAAGCTAATATAGGAAACTTCTGTATAATGGTTGTCTTATGTTGTGCTCAGGAATGTTCCCTGAAGTTGATACCATGGGTGCTCTTCAGCAGCAGCTATTGTAAGGTATCATGTTATTTACGTCACTCTTGTGGCTTCTTATCAATTGTCTCCAGTCTGACACACAGCAATGCAACATTAAGTCAATTATGTGCTCTGAGTTGTTGGTGGTTACTTGCTGAGAAAAAACCGTTCTGTGTGTTGATGTTTACAGGTTTTGTGACAAGTATTAATAATCAGAGAGACATGTAAGTTAGAAATAGGTTTTCTAGTTAGAGTAAGTATTGTTTGCAGTCTTTAAGGCTATGTCTACACAACAAAGTTAAAATGTCGTATAAAATCGGACAGCATCTTAACATTGCTGGACTGCGGCTGGAGTGCGGTTTTTAGGGCAGATTTGTGCTAAAAACCGCAGTCAGTTTTTGGAATTGCTGTCGGTCCCGTACATTGAATGTATGGGAATCCGACGGCAATCCCGTGAAATATACGACATGTTTTAAAATCCAGCGGATTTCAAAACTGATCATAAAAACTCTGTGTTGTGTAAACTACAGCACGGATTGTTTATTGCTGTCTATGCAGCACTGTGTACCGTTGAATTGTCAGCGGATTCTAAATACTGAAAATCCGTCGAGAATACCGTGCTGTGTAGACATAGCCAAACATACTAAACACCCTTCCCCCTTCGATTTAGGCAGTATTTAAGGTGGTAGCTGCTTCACACAATCTATCTCCTTCTGCAGACAGATTTCATAGACAATTGATCCACAACTCTGTGAGCCAACACAAAGAACTTACCTGTGAGTTGCTGTAAACCATAAATATCTGTCAGGTTGCCGTTTTTTTTCTCCCCACTAATGGTTTAAGGTAAAAAAAAACAAAAACTTTTGTACTAAAATATTTAGCCATATTGTTACAAACCAGATTATTATTATTATTTATTTTAAAGTGCCATTGATTCCAGGGCACTGTACATACGAGGGGGTTACATACATAACATAAGTCAAACGAGTACAATGATAAGTGATTAATGACAATTGGCACGACAGAGGGAGAGAGGACCCTACCCGGGAGGGCTTACAATCTACAACTCTTACCAGATCTTACAGTATGGAACTGCTTGGTGAACCAATGTCTAATTCCATGTTAGCCTTTTGGTGACTAGAATTTGCTTCTTCAGACTAAGGCCATGTTCACACGGCTTAAAATGGGACGTATTTCGGTCTGTAATTACGCGCCGAACTGTGCAAATTACGGGCTGAAAACGGCCCATTCATTACGGTAATCCACAGTTCTCATAGAGAACTATGGATTACGTCTCCTCTCCCAGCTCGGCGAATCCGCCGGGCGGGGAGATAACTGACATGTGAATTACCAGCGGCGTATACGCGCCGCTGGTAATACAAGACTATGGGCCGGCGAAGAGCCGGCGCCCCCGCTCCCCCCTGCCCCCATCCACACGGCGTAATTGCGGGGCATAATTACGTCCCGCAGTTAAGCCGTGTGAACATAGTCTAAGAATAGGAATTCCTTTCTTTTTATTCCCAAATTTTTCTTACTTTTGACATACACAGGGTTGTAGATTTTTGAATCGTATGTCAATTGAAGTGGTAGATCCTTGCTTGATGACTTTAAAGGGAACCTGTCACACAGGTTATGCCCCCCTTGCTAAGGACAGCACAAGCTAGTGACAGACATGCTGTTTCCAGCGCTGTGTCCCTTATTCTGTAAGATGCTGTAGTTTGAGTATTTAATGCTCAAATCTTATTCATGAGCAGGTGTTAGCCCCACCAACCAAATACTAGCCCCACCCCACCTGCCAGTTATTGTCATGTTTCTACTTATTCAAAGTAATAGGTTTATCAGTTGAGGTGGACGGGGCTAGCCTCAGGTGGGTGTGGTTTGGAAAAGAAAAACCTGACTCTTTAAATGACTCTTTTCTGGCTGAAAACTGCAGATTTGAGCACTTAATACTCTAAAACTACAGCATGTTACAGAATAAGGGACACAGCGCTGGAAACAGCAGGTCTGACACTAGCTTGTTCTGCCCTCAGCAAGGGGGGCCTAATCTATGTGACAGGTTCTCTTTAAGACAATTCCATTTAATTTTTCTCTAGAAGTCTAAAAATATGAATCTAATACAACATATTCACACACTTTTTCATTGTCGTGATTTCTACAGATATCGGTTCCATACATCTTAATGGGGTTGTTCCTGCATCATGTGCATGGTTTTCTGCAAGCCCTTTGAGAAAATTGAGAAGGTGCCTAAACGTTCTGTTACAAATGTTCCAAGTGTGACTGTATCCTTGGGTGTGCATTTTACTAATGCAATCTATATAAGGGAATTATTTTACAACTTTTACATCATAATCTGACTTTAGACAATTTGGATGTGTTTTTACCTTTTAGAAAAAGTTCCTCTACTTTAATTTCAATTTTCTTTTGTTCACTTCATTACTTTTATATTTGGTGTCTCCATATCTGCATGTATTTTGTTTTAACCATTTGAAAAGGAAAAACTTGTCTGCTATAAAAACAGGCAGCACTTGAACATATGTATTATCAATTCTAAAAACTAACCCTATTGTGGTTGGCACTAAACTAATAGACGTGTGTTGCAAACTTATCTCTAAGTACTTTATCTATTTGCAGCGGTTGCAAGTGCCCCCTTATCTGTAGTGATTTATTCCAGCTCTAGGTTTTTCCTCCTTCAACCAAGTGACAGCTAATAGAAGCTGGCTCCAGCTAGATCATTGTGGAGAGGGGACATGTAGATAACAACAAGGTTACCAACCTGGAAATTTCTGAAGAACTGACTTGTCAAACAAAGGTGAATACTTTAGATTTTCAAGGTGCAGAGTACTATACAATTACTCTACATCCAGATGTATAAGGGGCCGTTCACACGGCACAGGACAAATACGGTATTTGTCCTGTTTTCGTGCCGTGCACACGGCCGCCGGGGGACTGCTCTTCTCCGCGATTAGCGGAGAAAAGCCCCCCCCCCCCCCCCACCTTCCCAGAGACATGGTCCTAGTCCATCCAAAACCCGGACGGAAGAATGAACATGTTCTATGTTTTTCTGAAAAACCGCCGGGCGGAAAACCCGTTTAGTGGGGACCGCTGCACGGGTTTTCCATAGAGACCCGTTGAAAAGTTTGCGGACGGTTTTTCAGACGGTTTTCAAAACCGAAAACCGTCAGAAAAACCAGCAGCAAACCCATGTCATGGGGACAAGCCCTAAAGGTACAGCCACACAGCAAAATACCAGTTGGATTCTGATTGTTGTCTTTTGACCGTTTTTAGAGGGAAAGTTTCTGTTTGAAGATGCGGCTGTTCCCCTAAACTTTGAACAGTACATGTTTCGCCCTAAAACCGAGCGGAATAATGTGCATGTTCTAAGTTTTTTTTAAATCTGACCGTCAGAAAATCCGAGCTGTGTAGACTATAGCTAAGATTCTCTATTGACGTCTATAGGGATGGTCGACAGTCGGTTTTCAAAAACCGACTGAAAACTCTTGCCGTATGGACATACCCGAAGAGCTAACATTTTTTTATTTGTATTGTAAGCATTGGTCAAGATAGCATTTTGTGGCATGTTAGTGGACTAGTGCCGAATTTCTCCATCATTCCTGATGCAGCATAGGATGCTATTGCTCTGGCATGCTGTTTTCTTGTGATCCAGCCAGCAAAGGGTTAAATAGCAAAGGGTTAAATTAAGCATATGCCATTAGAAATGGAACTTTGAGCTCTGAATACTAACATGTTAGGGAAATTATAAAAGTGATTCTTTAATCTAATACTGTTAATGAAACTGAACTCTTTACAAGCAGGAGCGTTCTGATATATCATTGTGAGGGAGTATTTGGAGGCAGTGGGAACGTTTCATGCAGGGCTTGTTTCATCTTCCTTGCATGACATTACTTATTTTCTCACTAGATACGGGCACAGTTCTTGACCTTTTATTTTGTTGTTAAACTCAGGAAATGTGGAGGAGGATGTGCATTCAGTCAGCGCCACAAATTTGCCAAAACTTTATTTGCAGTGCCAAGTGATTATTTTACGATAATGTACAATGGAGTATTATACGGAAGTTTTTGAAAATCAGCATTGGTTTCAATCATTTTGTGACCGCTGTCTATAACAAAGCATTATTGTTTAAGAAATCTTTTTATCACCTTCATTTTTCTTTTCAAACCAAAGTTTTATTATTTTCTCCTCAAGAAGTTTAATGGCTTACAGAATACAGGGCCAGTCTCTTCAGCTCAGTGACATGGCAACATATTGCAATAACTGATTACATTTACACTAAATGGAAAAAGAACTTATATATATAGAGAGAGAGAGAGAGAGAGAGACAGTTTTCAAGGATTTCTCAGTTCTGAAGAATTTCAACCTTGCTTCATTAATAAAAGTCAACAGGAGAAAGCGCCATGGTGTGGATCTGAAGAAATCTGCACCACAGGTCAGTTTCCTCATTGAAAAATTCTATAGCATGTTGATGAGATTTGTAAAATGTCATTCCCTTGTATTGTACCGTAATCCAATGCAGATTTTATCTGCACAAATCAGAAGGCTGTAAAAGCAGAATTGTAATAATATGCTAAAAAATGTAATTAAACAAAGTTTAAAAAAATGTTAAAAAGAAACAAAAAATTCAACATAATTGGTATTGCAGCTTCTATAAAGGTCTATTACCATATTTGTCTGACATAGTGAACATCAGAAAAAGCATGAGCAGTGGGAGGGAGAGGATGTCACAGCTCTGCAGACCTGCAATGGTCAGTTCTCATGTCTGGAGAGTTGTCACCTCCATCCCAGGTTCCACAAGCACCTTGTAACCAGAACACCTGAATTGGTGTAAACAGTTATGAAATGATAAAACAAAATTGAGGAATTCAAACTGCTCTACTTCCTGCCTGAAAGAAGAGGGGGAGCAGAGTGTATAAGGATGCATTATATCTGGTATCTAAAGAGACTCAGTAATTACCCAGATTCTTCACATAGAGCTGTCATGTGAGAGGAGCTCAGGCAGCATTTATTACACAGTTCAGGGGGGAGTGAGAGAAACACAGACAGCAGCCAGCACAGAAAGCTCAGGCAGCCAGTTTCCGTTTGAAACAGCTCAGAGGGGAGTCAGGACAGAGAGTGCAGACAGCCGATCACAGCACAGGGGGCATGTCTCGACTAGGGTTGACCTAAATATCAGTGAGCCAATCACATCAAAAGGAGCGTGGCCAACCCTAGGCTGCAGTTTTAGGTGTAGAACACACAGATTAGCCAACATCTGCTATATTAAATTATTTAGGTAATACAAACCAATTGCAAAAGTGCTTATTTTTACTGTCCCATCATTAGAGAAATGATCTTTGTAGTGAGAAAACCACTTTAAACATTTTTATAAAGCACAATGAAAAGTTATTCATAATGCACTTATTTATGCTGTAAAAACATAGCTCCAAAAAGAAATAGCTAAATTGCTGTTTTTCCTACCCCTCTCCGCAAAAGACATAAATGTAAACATTGACAAAAGTTATACAATACATACGAAGCCAAGAATTATGCCATTAAAAATAAAATACTGCATCTCCTAAATAAAACCATTCCTTGTACAGTAGAACGATCAAAAAGTTTTATAGCTTTCAAAATACAGAGATAATGGCGCTTAATGATTTATTTTATTTTCCTTAAAGAGGCTGTCCAAATTTTTTTTTTGTATTAATCATGCTTACTATGGACTATAGTGTGTATTTAAACTTTATTTTAATGTGTTTTTTGTATTTGTGTGTTTTATACTTCATTCTTATTAATATGTGTATTGCAGTAAGTGGTGATGTTCCGTTCAGACCGTTATCCCTTACTACTGCATACACCATAGAACTGCTGGGTGGCCTGATGACTGGTGTGCATACGCGCTAAACAGAAGACTTTATCTGCTAGAGGGTAGCACTGCCCTCCCTAAATGCTGTGTCACGGTACTGTGTATAGTGTGACGCTGCTTTGTTACAGTATAGAAGTGCACGCTGGTCAGGAGGCTGTAGCTGCTATAGTGTAGCCACCCACTGCCCTCCCCGAACGAATTGTCACACTATATAGAGTAGTGTGACACAGCGTTCAGGAAGGGTGAGGTGGGGATACATTATAGCAGTGATGGCCTCCTGACTAGCACGCATGGGTACTGGTCATTAGGTTGGCCAGCACTTCTTTAGTGTACAGTGGGTACGGAAAGTATTGAGACCCCTTTAAATTTTTCACTCTGTTTGATTGCAGTCATTTGGTAAGATCAAAAAAGTACATTTTTTTCTCATCAATGTACACTCTGCGCCTCATCTTAAAAGAAAAAACTCAGAAATGTAGATATTTTTGCAGATTTAGTAAACAAGAAAAAATGAAATATCACATGGTCTTAAGTATTCAGACTCTTTACTGTGGCACTCATATTTAACTCACATGCTGTTCATTTCCTTCTGATCCTCCTTGAGATGGTTCCACTCCTTCATTGGAGTCCAGCTGTGTTTAATTAAACTGATTGGACTGGATTAGAAAAGGCACACACCTGTCTATATAAGAGCTCACAGTGCAGGTCAGAGCACAGGAGAATCATGAGGTCTAAGGAACTGCCCAAGGAGCTCAGAGACAGAATTGTGGCAAGGCACAAATCTGGCCAAGGTTACAAAAGAATTTCTGCAGCACTCAAGGCTCCTAAGAGCACAGTGGCCTGTATATTGTAGTACAGAATTACATTCCGAATGGAACATCATCACTTGCTGCCATACACATAATAATAAAAATAAACGTATAAAACACACATATATGAAACACATTATGTAAATAAGGTTTATGTATACAGTATAGCGCATAGTAAGCCTAATTAATAAAATTAAAAAAGAACCAGACAACCCTTTTTAAGTACCAAAATGGACTGTGTCAATAAGGGGTAAATGCATAAAGTTGTATTCATGATTTATCGGATTCTTTTGTGCACAGTGACCTTAGGCCATGTTCACACGGCTTAAAATGGGCCGTATTTCGGTCCGTAATTACGCGCCGGAGTGCGCCAATTACGGGCCGAAAACGGCCCATTCATTACGGTACTTCACAGTTCTCATAGAGAACTATGGATTACGTCTCCTCTCTCCGCCCGGCGACGCCGCCGGGGGGGGAGATAATTGACATTTCACTTTCTCGCGGCGTATACGCGCCGCTAGCAGTGATTGTCTTTGGGCCGGCGAAGTGCCGGCCCCCCGCTCACTCCCCCGCCCTGGCCACACGGCGTAATTGCGAGGCGAAATTACGCCCCGCAGTTAAGCCGTGTGAACATAGCCTTATGATAGTCCGGCATGCTTTGACTCTGTTCACACTATATTTGTGACCTCAATGGTTAGTTCTTTTAGATTTGATGGATGATGGACCGAACAACAAAACCTGACAACCCCCTATTATAAGTCTTAAGCGGCTATTAGTGTCCATTGTTTAACAGCTGTGACATGGTCCTCACGGTCCCCATTGTAACAGAAATCAATGCAGTAGTGTGAACAGAGCGTAGCTGTACTATACATGTGTTTTTGTTGCAACCCAACTAAAATTCTGACTTTATGAGAAAAAAAAGTGTAACTAGAGGCCCAAGAACATGTTCTGTAGGTCACCACCTACTTTTCCTAAGTGATTATAAAATGAAAAATTAGAAGTACAGATTGATTTGATCTGTGACCGGAATATTCTATAATAGGACTATTTATATTCTGAATGGCTGGTAATCACACCCTGGCTGTATCATTACTTGTGGATGGATGTGTAGGTGTGGCTGTAAAAGTGTCAGAATATTAAGTCTCCAGGGTATAAGGTGGAACAATACATGACAAAAACCTGTTTATTTTTATCTATAGATATTAGTGTGCACCTTGGTCACATTTTCTTCTTTCTGTTAGGGGCAAATAATTGACATTTCAATTTATACTGTAAAATATATAATGTGCTGTTTCTATCTGCAACTAAAGTTTAAGACCCTATTCACACGGCAGGTTTTCATGTGGAATATGGTGTGAAATCTGCATGTATTCTACACCAAAATCTGTGTGGATTCTGCCTCTAACAGTATGCAATTCCTTTTAATGGAAATCTACGTTGCGTTAGTACAGCACAAATTAAAAATTTTGAAAAGTTGTATTTGGAAGAAAAAAAGGGACTTTGGAAGCTAGGACATAGATTAGTCCCATTGAATTGGGTTAATCGGCATCCAAAACTGCAGCAAGCTTGCAGTGTTTCTTTTTTGCTCCATTCAAGGTGAGAATCCATGGCAAAATCCATTTTTTGCACACAATCTAATGCTGTCCTTTCCTCCCCTGGCACACTTCAAATATTTGACGTAAGAGGATACAACATAAATGTCTCAGAAGCAGATGTCCCATGTCTGAGACCCCTTGGACGTGGGCTGAATTATGGAAAAGACCAGATGCAGAAGTAGCCATGCACAGATAGCTATTCTAGACAACAGGTAGCCAGCTCACCCATCTCTATTGCAGCACCGGATCCTGCATGGATCGTTTTTTTCTTTTAAAAAAAATGAAAAGTCCACAGCAAAAATAAAGTGTCCAGCAAGGTCAATAAAACATATGCTAGGGCAAGAGACAATAAACTGCTTACACGTTTCAAACGTAACTGTTCGTGTTCATAGCAATAGATATGGCAAACAGGTATATGAATGAGGTGAATGAAAGAGAAGTGGTATTACACCACGTTCCATTCTCAAGCACAACCAAAGATACTACACAAATAAAACTCCCTGCAAACAGCAACAACATGTAAGCTGGAGCTCCCTAGTATCAGTTTTATCTGATAATACAGATCATGATGTGAAGGATGAAATTTTCTTATGTATATCGGTAGAAACATGAATGCATACAGACACAACAAAGAAGTAAAACATTAAAAAAAAGAAAAAACCTAGAAAGAAGAGGAGATAGAAACCGTCAGAGGAGTTCAACGGATGAAAACACATCATTACACATAAACAACACATCTGGACATGGCATTGATGTTCTCAACCTCTCTAATCTTGAACTAACTGATGTACAAAGAGACTTACTATCTTTGAGCTTGAGTTTCATTTCAGAGTGTAGTTTTGCTCCATTTGACACTATTAAAAGTATTAACAGGTTCATGGGGGGACTTACAATACAAAAACACTTCTAGAATAAGCACCAAATCACATCTATTGATGTCCCAAAAAGAGATGTATACAATGAATTTAATGGTTTGGAGTTCAAGGAACAGATTTCCATGCACATTCTAAATGAACTAGACTCTGCAACCATGCGGTAGAATACCGGAGGACAATGTAGCATCTTTGCAAAATCCAGATTTTATCCTATTCAAACAAGAACAGACATGATGAGTAAAGTACAAATGTTCATTGAAATAGATTTGAGAAAATTACAGGCAAACTCAGGATCTAGCTGTTCTTATCTCTTCATCACAATACACGGCACTGCGTGAACTTCAGCGTGATAAAATAATAGTCGTCCATATGACTGACAAGAGTGGTGCAGTAGTTGTGATGGACGGGGATTTCTACTACACACAGATTACTAATTTATTAAAAGATGTTCAGACTCACAAAAGATAAGATAATATTCCTACTACCAGGTTTAAAACTTGCCTTCTTAAATAAATGATTGGGACGCACTGGAAATTTTTGATCAAAAGACAGTACATTTTTTTTTTTTGTAGATAATCCAAAAGATACCATATATGGCATATATATGGCACACCCAAAATACATAAAAAAGCCCAGTTACCACCCATGAGACCAATTGTGTCTGGTGTGGGAACATATGTGAAATTGGCTTGATTTTATATCTAATGCTTTTGGTTAAGAGTAACAGGGTATCTCCAAGATGCTAGGGATGTTCTGGTTAATCTATAAAATAAAATATGGGATGATGGGTATATATGGCTCAGCTGTATTGCCATAGGTATAGCTATTAGAGGATATCTTGACAAATTTAGTTCCTGAGAATTGAAAAATTTATATCTAGGAGGTTGTGCATTTTTTGATATCTCACAATTTCTTTGTTTAAGATGGTTGCTTTTCCTTCAGGTAAAGGGTGTTCCAAATATTCCCCTTCCTTAGCAAATTTAGTGATGGCATGGCAGGAGGAGCTTTGATTTGACCCCAGATAATGCCTATTGGGATCTAGTGGGTTGGTATGGCAGATATATAGATGACCTTTTGCTCATTTGGAGCGGTAATGTATCTGGCATACCAGGCTTTATTGACTATTGTAACAATAACCCATTAAATCAGTTTTTTTTACATATAATATGCACCAAACAAGAATGGTGTTTCTGGACCTTGTACTCATAGGTGTTGTGGATCAGTCTGTGATTACTTCAAACACACTGTAAAAGCACTGCAGTCACTACGATCCTTAATTCTAATTTATAATCTCAAACACATTCATGGCAATTCCAGTTGGTGAATTTACCAGAGCCAGGAGGAATTGCAATGAGGATGTGGATTTCAGTGTAGAGGTAAACAACATTAGCAATAGATTAAAACAAATGGGATACCCACAATGGGTTTTGGATCATGCCAAAAGTAGAGTGGCAAAGAAAAATAGGGATGAATTGTTGCTTTACAACAATGAAAAATGGCCAGTGCATAGTGACAATATAGTAAGGGTTCTATGTTAGCATTTCTGTACAGTAAACACTTTAATCAGATAAAACATAATGTACATAAATACAGTGGGGAAACAAAGTATTTAGTCAGCTACCAATTGTGCAAGTTCTCCCACTTAAAAAGATGAGAGATACTTGTAATTGACATCATAGGTATACCTCAACTATGAGAGACAAAATGAGAAAACAAATACAGAAAATTACATTGTCTGATTTGGAAAGAATTTATTTGCAAATTATGGTGGAAAATAAGTATTTGGTCACCTACAAACAAGCAAGATTCCTGACTCTCACAGACCTGTAACTTCTTCTTTAAGAGGCTCCTCTGTCCTCCACTCATTACCTGTAGTAATGTCACCTGTTTGAACTTATCAGTATAAAAGACACCTGTCCACAATCTCAGACAGTCACACTCCAAACTCCACTATGGTGAAGACCAAAGAGCTTTATAAGGACACCAGAAACAAAATTGTATCCCTGCACCATGCTGTGAAGACTGAATCTGCAATAGGCAATCAGCTTGGTGTGAAGAAATAAACTTTGGGAGCAATAATTAGAAAATGGAAGACATACAAGACCACTGATAATCTCCCTCGATCTGGAGCTCCACACAAGATCTCACCCCATGAGGTCAAAATGATAACAAGAACGGTGAGCAAAAATCCCAGAACCACATGGGGGGACCTAGTGAATAACCTGCAGAGAGCTGGGACCAACGTAACAAAGGCTACCATCAGTAACACACTACACCGCCAGGCACTCAGATCCTGCAATGCCAGACGTGTCCCCCTGCTTAAGCCTTTACATATCCGGGTCCGTTTGGAGTTTGCTAGAGAGCTTTTGGATGATCCAGAAGAGTATTGGGAGAATGTCATGTCGTCAGATGAAACCAAAGTAGAACTGTTGCGTAGAAACACAACTCGTCATGTTTGGACGAGAGAGAATGCTGAGTTGCATCCAAAGAACACCATACCTACTGTGAAGCATGGGGGGTGGCAACATCATGCTTTAGGGCTGTTTCTCTGCAAGGGGACCAGGACGACTGATCCATATACATGAAAGAATGAATGGGGCCATACATCGTGAGATTTTGAGTGCAAACCTCCTTCCATCTGCAAGGGCATTGAAGATGAAATGTGGCTGGGTGTTTCAGCATGACAATGATCCCAAGCACACTACCAACTCAACGAAGGAGTGGCTTCTTAAGAAGCATTTCAAGGTCCTGGAGTGGCATAGCCAGTCTCCAGATCTCAACCCCATAGAAAACCTTTGGAGGGAGTTGAAAGTCCGTGTTGCCCAGCGACAGCCCCAAAACATCACTGCTGTAGAGGAGATCTGCATGGAGGAATGGGCCAGCATACCAGCATCAGTGTGTGCCAACCTTGTGAAAACTTACGAAAAAACGTTTGACCTCTGTCATTGCCAACAAAGGATATATAACAAAGTATTGAGATGAACTTTTGTTATTGACCAAATACTTACTCTATTCATACACTACTCACAAAAAGTTAGGAATATTTGACTTTTGGTTGAAATTTCCGGATGAACATAACATTTCTTACATTTTTTATTAAATGAACTAAATAAGACCATCTTCTAACTTTAGAATGCACATGTCCAACTGTTCAATGTTTCAATACTTTTTGCACAACTTGCTGATCTCTAACAAGGAACATTTTGGCAAAATTCACAACATGTGTTTGATCCCTGAATTGCCCAATAACTTTAGGGGATCAATCTGAATTGGGATTTAAACAGTCCTCCTCAATATGCTATTCACATTTTGTCACAAACCTATATTTTCCTCAACAGGGGAATGAAGAGAAAGGTTAAGAGGGGAGGGAGAATAAGGTAAAGAACGGACAAAGGGAATAATAAATATATATTTTTTAACTTATGGTAACATATACCATAAAATGAAAGCATTGGTAAAGTATCACTTCAGTAATATGTACTTGAAACCAGAAAATTGCAAATTAATTATGTACTGTAAAAATTAAGTAAAGGTTGAGGCAATTTAATTAAAACACAGAAGTTCAGGACAGGAAAAAATTCATATGAATACCAGACAAAAAAACTTATCAGGTCATGAAATGATCAAAAACCTTATTATCAGATAAAACGTAACAAGTGCAAAATTATAATTAGAAGTTCGTAATATGAAACAAATGGCTAGAGAGACGAGATAAGAAGAGATATGTACAACGTATATATGAAGTAAACTTAAAGAACAGAATGGAGAGTAACTGTGCAGTCTGCTCTGTGACTTTCAGGACCTCGTTCCCGCAATAGCGGCGGGTTCCAGAGGTGGGACCCACATCTATCAGAAAATGATGACCTATCCTAGTGATATGCCTTCATTTTTATCGTGGTAAAACCCCTTTAAGGAAGGTGAGAGGTAACCAGTGTCATGAAGCGCACTGCAGTCCCTGCTCTGGATCGCGGTCACGCTAGTGTTTGCCTGCCAGTGAACTTTGATTGTTTTCTTCAGTGACCATTGCTTGGACTTTAACCTCATTTGCCTGCCACTTGCCCTGACTCAGTTGCTCGGACTTGACATGTTAGGCTTAGTGACCTGGGAGTCCCCTGCAGCAAAGCCCAACTGATGGGGCACTTAGACTCTCTGGCGTGGCTCATAACATCTTTGCGCGGTGACCCAGAGGATTCACTTCCCATCATTTGTGACAAGTGTCACATTAGACCATTCATAACCGTTTACATCAGCGTGGTCTGTATACTAGAGGACCGGCGAGGGTACCTGACCTGGCTGATGCATAGCGCTCTCCATGACATCTCCAGCATCACTGGCGGCCATCATTTCTGCTCAGAGTGAATTGACTTTCATCACTGAACAGCACTGAGAACCACTGGTCCCTCTTCCACCATTTATGCTCCCTGGCCCATTCAAGACAATAATGCAAGTGCCTGGTTGTGTGTTCAAGTCATCTAGCATGCAGACCACGCTGATGTAAACAGTTATGAATGGTCTGACATGACATTTGGATGCCCCTCGCCTCCCTTAAACGTGTCTGGAGTTGTGTAGCATTAATCACCTGGTTCCGTAGGGCATTTAAGCGGTCTTCAGTGTGTGAAGTAGCCAAAGGATGTCCACTTCTTTGCCTTTCTGTGACTCTTCCAGTCTCTCTGTATCTCTGTTGCAACTTGGTGATGACACTCTGTGACTCTAAGCTCAGTGGCCACTTCCGTCTGAAAGCATCCTGCTTGAAGCCTCACAGTGGCGAGGTACTGTTGATTAGTTGTAAGGTGTGGTTTTATAATGAGGCACTCTGTTGAAAATACCCATTCAAATTGATCACCTAAATGTGTTGGGTGTTTCAGGGAATTCTGCCATTAAGCTCCTTGTTAGAGATCGGCAAGTTGAGCATAAAGTACTGAAACACTGAACGTTTGGACATGTGCATTCTGAAGTTAAGAAATTTAGTTCATTTAGTTTATTTAAAAAAAAAAACATTTTCAAGAAATTTCATGTTCATCCTGAAAGTTGAATCAAAAGCCGAATATCCCAAACATTTTGGGAGTAGTGTATAAGATTGACTGCTGTTGTGTACATGATATTGTGGACCATACCTATCAACTCCAAGTTATCTCTTTCTCCAAACACAGCTTCTTGCAAATGACAAGCACACAAAAAACCCCTAATCATTTGACACCGAGTAGAAGCTTAGAGCTTGTGGGACTCTCACATCCTGCATAAAAGTAAATTTTTGTGGTGCGACTCGCAACATCTCAACTTTTATTCGTCGTTATGCAGCACAATGTGGCAACTCAATACTGATCTTTGGCTATAACATGCCGCATGACAAAGTCACTGTATAACCACAGTCTAAATTTAGTACACAAGGTCCCTCAAGTTATAGTGGCAATATTTTCAACATACTATGGGCTTTACTGAGACATTTACTATGGCAGTTGTGTAAAAATACTGTATATTTTTTACACAACGTTTATTATGTTTTAGATGGTTTTTAGACACCTATATACTGCATCTGACTAAACAGGAATAGCTTCAGAAAGGGGCATGGCTAACCTGCGATGCCATGTGCCAGCAAAATGAGCCAGAATTTTGCTGCAACTCCTGGCACAAACAACTATGTCAACTAATAAATGATGTGAAGTTCGACAGAAGTGTTTAAGTATATGTCAGATTTATCATACATTGACAAAACAGGCACATTTTTAGACTGTCTAAGCCTAAGTTTACACTGTCTAACTACTAGGCAGTATTTATACATCTACACCAATGTTATCTTGAAATCAAATTCAGCATACAATGCCACAAACCCTGCCAATCTGCAGCATGTTATTGACTGGAAGATCAAGCCAATCATTATGAACATCTATATCACAGTGTGTGCACTAATTGGCTGTCTAGTAGCGCCTCTCTACAGTACAGTGTGGTATTACATGTTCTGCACTGTTCTCTACGTGTGCCACGATAACCTTCTCTTTTGGGCACCAGACAAGTGTGGTTCTTTTTTTTCTGGTACATTGTGTATAAATTACATGACCAAAAGAAGCTCCTGTTGTTCAAATAAAAAGCGATTTACAACTCTTTCTGGCTCTTGTGTTTAAGGACTTTTAGCCTTATTCATTATCTGCTTAATTTTATTTAAAGGGGTTTTCCAAGACCTCCTACGGTGCTAAAATAGAAAACTAAGCCATAGTTCTCCCATTACCACCCTTCCAGTGCTGCCAGATCTCCAGTGTCTCCCCCCCCTCCACTGTCCCTCGCTGATGATATCATGTTCGTTGATCACATCATGCTGCAGCCATTCACTCGCTTCTGTGATCACATGCTGAGGCCCGAGATTGGTTGCAGCATGATGTGATCCATAATGTGACCTCATCATTGAGAGACGTGTTTCAATAGTTAAAACTTGATAATCACAGAACCAATTAATATGGTAACTTGAGGGACCATTGTTTTCTTTATAGGTTTGTCTCATTAAGAAAAACTATTTTTATATATCCTTATGGGGAAATCAAATTAAATGGGGTTTTCTAATTAAAAAATTAACCCATCCTTACCTCTTCCTCCACCACTGTTCCAGTGGTGCCAGAGCTCCAGTGTTCCCCCGACCCCTCACTGATGACATCACGTTCATGGATCACATGATGCTGCAGCCAATCATGCCTGTCACCTACAAAGAGTTGACATGACAATTTTTATTATATTATTATTAATCATCGGGCAGTCGGGGTCGTTTCTTCGCTGGCAAACATGGCGTTTAAAATAAGGAAACATTGCTTTTGTCAGCACCGTAAAAGACGTTGTATGAACCTACATTTAGAGAGTTTTTTTTCCCAGTGAAGGTCACTGACAATCATTGCTGTATTTTGCCTGAAGTAATGTTGGTAAATGCTCTATTACTGTGAGAACAAGATTCTAAGCAATAAATTGCAAGGTTATGATGAGAGTTGAAGTGAGGTCATTTAGAAGTACAGAATAGGTAGAAATACATTGCTTCTCTTCCATTTTATTTATATACGGATGTGAAACAATTATGCTTAATTACGGTATATATATCTATATATACATATATATATGTATGTATCTTTAAAGGGTTCGTCTCACTGCTGTTTCACAGAGCCACAGACAGTTGCAGTTTCACACTTTCTCACTCTTCCTGGTTAGGCTGTGAGTGGTTCTGTACCAGGGATTAGCATATCAGCTCCATATTCTCAGCTCTTCTAATTGCTCTGACATGACTGCAGGAGATGTAATTTATAGTGTACAAGGCTACAGAGCTACAGTAAACAATCAAAAGTAATCTCCTTTCTTAGCGATAAAACACTCTGTTCTTAAGCTTCCATCTATCTTGATGATGTCACGCCCTGCTCTTTATTTAATGAGGAAGGGAGTGCAGGACAGTAACCATTGAAACTTGTGTACAATCAGAGCAGATAAAATAGCTCTTATCTCCTGACCAAGGTAACATTAAAAGTGGAAGTATTTGAAAAAGTCTTTATTTAAAGTTCCCTACGTGTTGAAAGCTAATCTTTGCAGCAAGATAACCCATTTAATAAAGAAAAAAATAGAGAAAAAAAAAATGTCCCCCTAAAGTACTTGATTTCCAGAGGGAGCAATTGATTGTACTGTACACTATTCTGCAATACAATAATATTTCAAAATGGCATTCTAATATAATTCTCCTATTGCACCCTGCCTTGGGCCCCCGGCTGCCATGTAAACTAGTTGGCACCCAGAAATCACATCAAAGAAGCGTGTTTAAGGGCCACAATTGACCATGCTGCCATTTTCTAATCATCAAATGCAACGGTCACATTATATGTGGCATCCAAGTGGTTAAATGACTGGGGTTGGAGTTATGGTTCGTACTGGCCACTAGCAGTGGGTATCGGTTGTAATTAACAGCCAGCACCCACCAGGTATGTGGCGGATGAGCCTGCTGCACCCATACTGACATTATGATGTTTATGTACTTTCAGTGTTGATATAGGATTAAAAGTATTAAAACATAACAAAAACTCTAAGGGCTTGTTCACACGAAGTTTATACTCCGTGTTAGCAGCGCTTTTAGGATCCGTCTTGGCGTCCGCTCTGTCGGTCTCCAAGACGGATATAACAATTAGCAGAGACTTTATCACTGCTCGCTATGCTGAACTTGGAGCGGCGTTCAGATGAGAGAACGCCGCTGCATGTTTCAAAAGCGCAGCTCGGCTCCGTCTGGAAAAGAATTGCATGTCAATTCTTTTCCAGACGGAGCCGAGCTGCGCTTTTGAAACACGGAGCGGCGTTCTCTCATCTGAACGCCGCTCCACTGCTAACAGATCTGTCTTGGAGACCGACAGAGCGGACCCCAAGACGGATCCTAAAAGCGCTTGTGAGCAAGCCCTAAAAATGTAGTATCACCAAAATCATGCTGACTTGCAGATAACATGTCTATTACACTGATACTCTGAACAGTTAATTCAATAAAAATGTCCCTCTTCCCCTCTATCCAAATTTTAGTTTTTCGTTGTATATTGTTTGGTACAGTAAATGGTACTATTGCTAAATAGAACCTGTTGAGCAATAAAAAACCCTCATATGACTATGCAAACCGAAAAATTAAAACCTTATAGACTTTAGATGGCAGGGAGGAAGAGACCAATGCAATATACACAAAAATCTATGCGGCAGGAAGGAGTTAGAGGTGTAATCCCAAAACCATTTATTTTCTTGTAATGCCCTGTAATGATCTGCCTTGCTTCTTGTGTCTCCTGCTGGTGTCATGCTTTTTGATCCTGGTGGCCTGTTTTAGTTACTTTTGCTTTGTTTTAGTCCTACTTTGTTTCTTCAGCAAATTCTAAGAGCCCACTCTTGTGTGAGGTTCAAAACAACATATTTTGCCTCAGAACGATGTTTGTTTTTAAAATTTCCCTGGTTATATCTTTTTTATTAACAAGTGCTGGATCTACTTTCAAGAATTGCGAATTCTAAATAACTCTGGACTTTTTGTTATGATTTATCAGGATCTGCTATATAAACCCAGAAAATGTACTCATTCATTGGCTGTATGTTAGCAGAGCAAAGTCCAGTTTTTAAATTCTGTTAACTATGCCTCAAGCTACCTTGTTTTAAGTCTGTTCAAAGTTGCTTTTGGGTTTTGACTTCGTCTTGTTCTGGATTGTGCTTTTGTCTACCTCCCTTTTTTAATACTTTTTCTGATACTTGTTGTTCTGTAGTGTACAGTCTACACCAGTCAGTCCTTTGTCTTTGCTGCTGGTTCTATGTCTGCATTCTTGTCTAGGTCCGATATTTACACGCCAGCGCAACTCCAGTGTGACTACATTCCTGTGCTAATCTAGTGTCTTCTTACCTGTCCTGCTTCATTATCTGTCTTTCTGGTGTTTGTGCTGTCATCCCTGCTGTGTCAAGCTGCTAACTAGTGGCCATTTTGGGGACTGTGACCTGGGACTCATCTACCTTTGTGTCCCTGAGATTCTTACTTGTATATTTACAGCTACTCCTCTTTCTGGCTCCAGTTAATTTTTTGTACCCTATTGAAGAAAATCTAAATCGATAGCTTTTGATTTTATTCATGTTTTGTTTTTTTAAGATCTAAAGTTCATTTTTTTTAAATTTTGTACAGTAGCGTGAAGTATTTTTGTTTCAGAATGAAAGTCCAAGAAGCACAAATAAATGCAAGAGAACATTTTTTTACAGGTTCAGCAATGCTTAAAATAATCTTTAGATCTAATTTTCTTTACGAATTGCAAAATATTGTGTACTAGTAACCTGACATTTTCATTTTTGAGAGCAAAATAAAATAACTTAATCATCATATTCCCTGAATAGGTCAAACTGCAGTGCACCATGTGAGCTCAGAAAAATCTTAACATTCATTTAAAAAAAACAAACAACCAAATACATTTTTTCCCGATATCATTCTTTTCCTAATCTCTTAATGTCCCATAGGGTAAGAAACAACAAGCTTAAAATCTGTTTGATCTCCTTCTCCATGAATTCAATTGAAACAAGAAGTTTTTTTGAAATTGAAGAGGCTACATTGCTTCTTCTTTGGCTGGGAGACAGCTTGCTTACTGAAGCTGAAACCTTTTTCAGGAGACTTTTTGGAGAATCACTGCAGTTTTTGTAGCAACTTTTTATTTTTATTCAAAAGAAACAAAATAGAAAAGAAGGATTAAGACCTCTTCCTGGTGGGTTCAATTCTGGCTTTATGTTAAGAAATCAACATCATAAACTATAGTGACATTATTTGGAATAAAAAATGCTGTGTATATCACCCTTTTAAAAGCTGATCAAACCTCAAACACACAAAAGGAAATTCATGTCACATGTTTTTTCAGATGAAGTAGAGGTGAAAATTATGGATGAAGAGAAAAAATCCCAATTAGTACCCTGTTGCTCTTTTCAGTTCAGATTAAATTAAATATAAATCACAATGCGATTGATTCTTTGACTTCACTAATTATAAATGATAATCTTTGTCACACTGGTTGCAACTTTCTCGAACAGTTGGCAGATTAGCTAACGGATGAAACCGGCATATCATAAGTGGAGAAATGTCATCAGGCGTCATCTTTACATGTTTCATTACAATGGCACCTGATCTTTGGCCAATACAGATTGATGATTGACCAGTGAATACCACTTTCATACCATCCTCCACACTCCATGACCTCCTCTTTAGCCTGTTGTAACCTTGTTGTCTTTTGTTTCAGTGTTATTACTGATTCTTATTTGGCTTTTCTATATATAAATCGTATTTCATTTAGTCAGTTTCTCACATTTCGGTCATAAATGTTGACTCATGTTTCTGCCTACTTGTTTCTCACTTATTTTATTGTGCATTTTCTAATTCCAAGGCCTATTGCTGTGAGTTTTCTATTCAGATATTTGATGTCTTTCTTCGTCTGCCTGTATGTATTTTTTTTTATAAGCTTTCCAGACTTTATACACAGCTGACTGGGAACAACCAACATCTTTTGCCATACGTGGGGTTGGATTTCTATCTAGAAAGATAGATCTAATTCTTTCCAGCGTTTCAGTTGGCAGCTCTCTTCCTGGGGGCCATATTTTCCTTTTAACTAGCCAAGACCAAGACCACAGAGTAGAATATAAACAAATCATGCTGAGTCATGAACAGCTGCGGCGGAGAGAGGGAGGGGGTGAGCAGAGAGTGAGGAATAAGGGAGCGTCTCAAAACTTAACTGAAATAATAACATTACAACAGTGGATTCTCTATACAGCAAGACACAGGCTCATACACTGCACTTTCTCCCCAGCCCCTTGAAGCTCATTCATTTTCCCTGTCATCCGATAAGAAGCTCCTCTGGTCATGTCTAATGCAAGCTTTCAGGTAACTAAGGGGGATTGAGAAATGCTATAGCTCTGAGTCTTCACTTTTTGTAATCACATATATTTAGAAAAGTGATTAAATACCCATTTTGGAGGATCCCACGTCAACATTACATCGTGGCAAAACCCCTTAAAGGGAGTATGATATCAATAAAGGTTTTTTTTTCTGTTGGAGTAGAGATCTATAATTAAACTGTATCAAAACGATGTTTGAACACATCCTTATAATGCATACTAATTTAATTTGTGAACAACTTTTGGAAATGTAAATTAAAAGGCGATTTCCATAATTTTTCCTCATTGAGTCCCCACCAACCCTTCAGCATGATCCAAAAAAACATGAAATTAATTAAAGTGACTTTCAGATGTAAGCTATGTTTCATGAAGCCAGACTGTTTAGCTATTAAACATAATTTTGTATTATATCTGCAATGTATAATTTGCTATGAAGAAAATTGTCTAAGTGGTGTTCCTTAGCTTTTTCCAGTTTTGTATTTTATCCATAGCCGCTAATCTCTTCATCAGGTTTAATCTATGCTTTATTGACATGATAATCTAATAGAATCCAGCTCTACTGTTGTCAGCAGCTTTAGAAAGCCAAGTGTCATTGACAAGTGATCTTAAGAACAAGAAGGTGTATGCTGTTAGTGTCAGGGTGGCTCTGCACGTAGCAGGGTGTAATCACTGCCTGTGGCTCACATGCCGCACTCTGCAGTTAATGAACAGCTAAGGAGTGTGAAGGATTGTGACACTGTAATGGCATGTACTCCGCCAAAGGCAAGGAGCTGCTGTACAGGAATGTCCTGCATTTCTACCATCTGTTTTTTTAAACCTACTTCCTGAGCTGAAAAGGAAATCACCTGTGCACTGTCCACTTGGTTACATCCCTGCATAATCTGACCAGGGTCAATCTGGAGGTAAAAGTGTTGCGTTCCTGGCTTCTTTTTCAGTATCTGTCATCATCGGTGCATAAGACCAGAAAAGTTTTGGATGTGGGATGCCTCTCGGCTAAACTTAGTAGCAGGCTGGAGCTGCTGCTGTGTATTTAAGATCTTCATTTGTGGTGTTACTTGGAGTCATGTTGCACCTTCCTGGTAATGCTCTATTTCTGACCTGTATCAAATAAACACCGACTATCCAGGTAAGAATTAGGATTGTTTAAAGAAAAGTTGTGGTGTTCTAGTGCGTAAATCATCACTTTATATAACACTTTATAGTTAAACAAGTTTAACTAGTCTTTAATATGACAATATTGCCATAAATGTCGGCTGATATTGTATTCATGGTATCTACAGTTTGTCTAATATTCTAGTAATGGTTGCTATAAGTAAATAGCATCTTAGTGCTTGAAATGCGTAAGCAATCTTTTTATGCCTTTATCTGCATTTCATACTGCCATAATAAATATTATATATTAATATAAGATATTTTATGGAATAAACTTTCTTTACTTCTGTGAAATCTTTTCAATGTTATCCAACACTGCTCCGTGCTCTCACTATATCACGGGAGAGCTGGGACTTAATGGTATGACTTGTATAGTAAATATGCAGAAATTATGAAATTCCTTATCCGAGCATTACCTGGAAATAGTAGCACAACCTGCTTTGTCATTTAACTCTGTGAGCTATGTTTAATGTTGAGAGGAATCTGTGAGGTAAGGTAGAGTGGGTTCATCTGTAGTACTATGTAAAACTGTAGCTACCCTATGGTGCTATAATAGAAGTGTGCCAAATGTGCATTTGTCAACCTTGGCTCTGCTACACTTGTAGATGTTGTGCTTTTGTTTCTTGCTGGTTTGGAGCTGGAAATTTCTGCATTGACAGAAAGGGTAAGGAAGTTGGCTGTATGCTACAATGCGATCACCGACAATGATTGCTATGTGATTACATGGTAGATGAATATCCACATAGGTTTTACATGTCCCTAATGGTACATTTTGTTTATTTTTTTTAAAGTATTTTTTATATACCGTAAATGGATTACATATGTCTTGTATACTGGGATTAAAATACCTACTGTTTTAGAAATAAATGATTGCTGGAACACAGGTTGTAGCGTCATAATGTAATAACCTAAAAAGGGGAGATCACCCAGAAAAGTCAGCAAATCTCCTGGGTACATTGACAAGCATACAATTAGGTGCCGGTGGATGCAAGGGAGTCTTCCGTTGTGTCCCACCAGTGCCTGGCGCTTACATTGAGATGCTGGCAATACTCTTGTGTCATGTTGCCGCCTGTGTCCTTTCCTAGAAGCCAGGCCTGGCCAATAGAGACTAAAGGGCATACATGACAAAGTATGAATGAGGACTGGTGAGTATCTTTTATATGTACCAGGGACACAATATGTAATTTTTTTTAAAATTTCAAACATTTACGGCATACTAATAGGGCACATCATAAATGTCTGAAATAAAACAGAGGTCTTCTACATAACCCAAAACACAAAGGGTGAGATAGTAATCTTGACATTGTATATCCTATTTCTTAAAGAGAACCTGTCACATAGGTTATGCCCCCCTTGCTGTGGACAGCACAAGCTAGTGACAGACAATATTACTATCTCACCCGTTGTGTTTTGGGTTATGTAGAAGACCTTCCTACTACTCCTGAGAAATAAGCGTTGGCTAAATTATTGTATCTAGCTGGGAAATGGTTTGCTCAACATTGGATGGATGCCAAGGGTCTTACAATGAGGGAATATAATAATACAATCAATTGGTTTATAAATTTGTCGTTAAAAATTATATAAAAGCTGTTTGTCATAAAAAGGTACCTTGAACAAATTTGAAAGAGTATGGGCCCAGGGGATTGGACAACTCAGGTCTGGCATCTAGAGAATTGACACAGTATAGACTTAGGGCCACATGTATGAAAACTGTCTTGGTCTAAGACTTCCTTTGTTGCCCATAGCAACCAATCAGAGTTAGACCAAGACAGTATTCATACATATCCCACTTAGTCTTTTGTAAGAATTTAGTAGAGCAAACTGTACAAATTAGTAATGCATACTTTTGTTATATTGTTATCTTTGTCTTTGCATAAGTATATGTAATATACTCGTTGGTACAAAATAATGCATGGGAGTCATGCTATGTACTTGCTATGTTATATAAGGTCATTTATGTACTTGCATATAGTCTGGTTGTGTAGGGGGTCAGAGGAGAGGAGGGTTGTTTTGTACAACTTGAAATGAAATGAATGAAGAATGCTGTATGTACACAGCCATTACTTCATTCTGCAAGGAGACTTTCAGGGGCCCATTCTACCCTCTCTGGAACCAGCATCTATCAGACATTTATGGCATATTCAATTGATATGCTGTAAATGACTGAGATTGAAGGAAGCACTATGCATTATAAATATCAGTGGGCACAGTTCAGATTTTGATTTATTTCAGAAGGATAAGTGAATAATGATGTTTTAGGTAAGTGTGTGGTGCTTTTATGGTCACAGGGCACAGATTGTGTCATTGATTTATTCAAGAGTGCTGTGTATGTTCTTCTCTTTGGCATAATTAAGTTAGGGGCTCAGTGTGCTAAGTTGTGTTAAGGGGTTACAGCACATGGCTCTATGAGCAGATCTTCTTAGTATAGAGGCTGAGGAGCTAAAGATATTTGATAAACTATAGAGGCGAGAGACAGTTTTGAAAAAAAAACATGGCGGTCTAGACCAGATGGAGAAAGGGAAGGGCTCTAGAGAAGGCATCGTCATCTGAATGTCAGTATACATTCTGCCTCAAATGGTGCATCAGTCCTGTGATCACATTTGAAGTCTGCAACCTTCTAGTTTGTAAAAAAAAAAAACAACTTTCAGCATTTACGTACCATTTTTCAAGGATTAATGGGAGCTGTATTTCCACAAGATAAAAATATGTGGAGCATGTACTAATTTTAAGGTAAGGGTAACACATTTTATTAGAGTAGAAAAGATTTTCCATGGAGCACTGCACAGTAGGCACCCGTTAAACTATGCTGTTAAAATGTTAATATATCACCTCAAGTGGATCTGGTGGAAGGATTGGAGCCACTTAAAACCAGAATAGGCTGCACCCACTGAATACTGTGTTGAATGTGCTGCTTCTGGCACCAAAGGTACTTGTAGTGCGGGGTCATGATTGTTTATAAGATTGGAGCATGATGGCTTTGTTTGGGAAGCATTGAAAATAGATTTCACTAAAGTAATGTTCTCTAGGCCACTTCTTCCAGCACTAGCTGTTTGCTTAAACAATTTATTTTCACCGCTCACCTGTTTAGATTCTTCTCTGGGTATAGGTGCATGGAATTTGCTCTGGGGCCTCGCAGAGATGATCAATAGCATACGAGCAATAGACTATTCCAGCTCCACAAAATCAACATTCATGTATATGCCGATGCCTGAAACGCGTTGGTGTCATGTCGTTTGTGCCTTTTTAATATTATGGAATAAAGAAAATTTTTATACATGAATGTTGATTTTGTGGTGCTGGAATTCTCTATTGCTCGCTAGCTATTTACTGTATATGATGTACAGGTCGGATCCAACCTGGGTACTGTACACAGGTTGGTTTCAGCTTAGGGGCAGTATACCGGGGTGAGAGAAGAAGGTTCCATAGAAGTCTATACAAAAGGTGGAGCTGGGGTACACATACTTTTTTTATTTAGAAGGTCTGTGTGTTCTGTATCCATTTTGGGTTTTGTGAAAGGGTCAAATATACGATTTTTGGTTCAAATGCTGTAGGTCGGCTTGGTGTTCAATATGAATGGATGGGGTACAGAGAAAAACTGATAGAAGGTGCGCTACTTGCACCACTTTTTATCCTTATGTTTGTCATCTCCCTGATGTCTGTTTTTAAAAGTTGTATTCTCTTTACTTTTATATACTTGAAAATGTGTTTGGTCATTCAACAAATGTGAACTATGTGCTATGGACAATGTTCTACACTCTTACAAGTTCCTGCTCATACTTTATCTCTCTGGGGAATGTGTTTAGATAAGGTAGTACATTTAAATGGTATGTACACCTTTGGCATGGAAAATAAAATATATATATATATTTTTTTTATAGGTTGGTGGTTACCTTTAGTTGTATACTGAATGTAACGTCTGTGTGCCCAATATGCTGATGCCTCCGATAGATCTCATTTATTATCACAGCTTCATTAATGTACTGATTCCTTGTCTTAGAAGCCCCGGAGGGATCTCTTGTCCCTAGTACTAGTAGACGTTGATGCTGAACAGTGCATGTCCACTCCCCTATCTTGCAGAGTTGGTCATAAGTTCTCTCCTCTCTGTATGCTGACACACTGCCTATGTGATGCCCCGCACTCTTCAGTCATGTTTGTTTGTGTGTGAGTTCTCTGTTGCCTGTGTAATCTGTCCCTCTGAAAACCTGGATGCTTTAACCTTCTTCAGAAGAGGGGGATTAAAATTTTTAACAGGTTTGACAACTTCTTCCAGCTATGTCACACTTCTGCAGAGTTTGCTACCCAGATGTCTATGGTTTTGTACTTTTGCCTTCTGCACTAGATCCTCATCCTACTAGATCTAGCTTTTCTTAGTGCCACACTCCTCCGCGTTCCTAAGCTTACAGTGTACCACTTCAGTATATAACAACCCCAAACTTTTCCCCCATCTTATTTAATATTGCCACAATTGTGTCCTCTAAGAGTGACACACTGTGACGTTCTAAAATGGTCCTGCAAGTTTTATTATACAGTGTGCCCTCTCCAATTAAAGCAAAAATATAAAAAGATAGAGGGGGCTCTCTTATGGTGAAAGTATATGATTATAGTGAACAACACGTTCACCTTCCAGAGTTGTGAATGTAGTGTAGAGGCACAACTCTCATATGCGCATGGTAGGCTCTTAGAGCCTTGTAACGGCAGCCACGGGTCTTCTCTCCAAAGCTGCAAAAACACAGCAGCAGGCGTGATCAATATAATGTAACAGAAAAAGAATAGATGGATGCCCTGGTGCTCGCCACAAATATACCTCAGTGAGGCAAAGGTATGGTGCTAAAATAAGGTTTTATTCCATTAAAAACAAAATCGGTAAGCACTGATGCAGGCGAGAAACGCGTTGAGTGGCTGTTGTTGAAATCTGGTGTAAAGGTTTATGTTCTTTTACCGATTTTGTTTTTAACAGAATAAAACCTTATTCTAGCACCATATCCTTGCCTCACTGAGGTATTTGTTTTCGAGCACCAGGGCATCCATCTATTTTTACAGCACAAGATGCAGCTATTGTTCTACATTGGTGTTCTTAGTGCTTGTCTTGGTTCCGAAGTTGCAGAAAATGTCGTTGACATTTTCCGTTACAACATGCTGGTGTAGTACACTGCCAATAAACAATGCATGCAGAATTTTTACAGATGAGTTACCATTGCATGACACAGCTAATTCACAAGGAGGAGAGCTTCTCGGATCATGCCACACAACATGCCATACATCCAAATAGGTCTACTAGTAGTGTATTAAAGCTCAAAATATTAACAAACTTGTGGCCTTCTATAAGAAAATTGTGTAGCAGAAATAGCTCCGCATTCATTCATATAATTTTCTGTAAAAATAAAATCGGAGCTCTGATTGGTTGCTCTGGACAACAAAGAAAATTTTACTGCAAGATAGTTTTCTTACAGAAAGCTCTTTGTTTGGAACAGGGAAGATGAATGGAGCACCAAAGAACCCTAAGGCTAGGTCTACACAGCACAGAAATACCATCAGATTTTCGGCGGATTCAGTATTTTAAATCCACCGAAAATCCGACGGTACACTGTACTGCATAGACAGCAATAAAAAACCCATGCTGTAGTCTATACAGCACATTTTTTTTACTGAGGTTTTCCTAAAAAGAAAGCTGACGCTACACTGACGTCAGATTCCCGCAGCCCTAATGTACCGGGCATCCGGGAATCCGAAATCCGACCGCTGTTTTTTGCGCAATAAAAATGCAATGCGGCGCAGTCCAGCAATTTGAAAATGCCGTTGAATTTTGGGCGGCATTTTCACATTTCTGTGTGGATCTAGCTCATTTCCTCCTAAGGCTATGTTCACACGGCTTAACTGCGGGGCGTAATTACGCCCCGCATTTCCGCGGTGTGGCGGGGGGGGGGGCGGGAAGGGGGGAGTGAGGGGGGGGCCGGCACTTCGCCGGCCCATAGACTTGAATTACTAGCGGCGCGTATACGCCGCTGGATAATTCACATGTCACTTATCTCCCCGCCCGGCGGATTCGCGGAGCAGGGAGAGGAGACGTAATCCATAGTTCTCTATGAGAACTGTGGATTACCGTAATGAATGGGCCGTTTTCAGCCCGTAATTTGCGCACTTCGGCGCGTAATTACGGACCGAAATACGGCCCATTTTAAGCCGTGTGAACATGGCCTAACGGTCACAGTATATTTAAACTGCATGTGCTCCTTAGTACTGATACTTGCATTTGATTTCTGTTGGCAATTTAAAAAGAATCTTGATTATAATCTAGTTTTAGAATTCAATATATGCATGATGTCAGTAAGCTGTCATTCACCTGGTTGTTTGCATATTTATCCTTCTACAGTAATCTTGTGCATTTATTGCATTATTTAAACAGGCTTGAAGCCTTGTGTAATATGTTGAGCAATCCTATTAGACTCTTATTTTACCTGTACTTAGTGGCAAAAGTATAGAGATTGCCTAAAATCTTTAAAGGGAACCTGTCACATAGGTTGTGCCCCTCTTGCTGAGGGCAGCACAAGCTAGTGTCAGACTTGCTGTGTCCAGCACTGTGCGCCTTATTCTGTATTTAGAGAATAAGGCGCACAGCAGGTGTTAGCTCCACCCACCAAAGGCTAGCTCCGCCCACTGACAGTTATTTACATGTTTCTACCTATTCAAAGTAATAGGTTTGTCAGTTGAGGTGGGCGGTGCTATCCTCCGATTGGCCGGGTTTGAAAAAAATTGACTCTCTGAAGGACTCTTCGAATGACTCTTTTCTGGCTGAAAACTGCAGATTTGAGCATTAAATACACGAAAGCTACAGCATCTTACAGAATAAGGGACACAGCGCTGGGAACAGCAGGTCTGACACTACCTTGTTCTGTCTTCAGCACCGGGGGCATAATCTATGTGACTGGTTCTCTTTAAAGCTTTCCATGATACCAGACTAGCAGACTTCATTTTAATTTTTCACATAGATACTGGACATCTCCTCAGCTGTACACTGTACAATGAAAATCACCGCTGACAAATTTGCCTCTTTAAAGCCACATTTTTGTATAATAATGTAATACCTTATAAATAACTGTCATACAGTTACCAAATAACAAATTCATACATGCAGCACATATACCATAGGTATTACTGTTCTACTTTTACCAGTGCCGTATTTACAGCTCAGGATGCCCTAGACACTGAGCTTGAAAATGCTCGCCAACTTAGGGGAAGTTCACATGACGTATTTACAGCGCATTTCTGCATGCTGTAAACGCACGCATTTGCTCTTTTGAAATGAAGCGCTTGCAAGCGTGTAATTCCAATGCACAATTGCCCGAGGCAGATTACTGCCTTGTATAAGTTAGTACTTTTTGGCACTTAGGCAAAATGCACACATAAAATCATTGTCATCTGATGATGTTACACTGTACTCAATGAGTGCTGTACATCAAGTACATGGTTTTAAGCGTATTTTGGCAGGTACAGTTGAAACCAGAAGTTTACATACACTAGATAAAAAGACACATACATGTTTTTCTCACTATCTGACATGAAATCAGAATAAACCTTACACGGTTTAGGTCATTTTAGGGTTACCACAATTATTTATATTTGCCAAATGCCAGAATAATGAGAGAGAATTTTAAGGCATTTTTATTACTTTCTGCAAAGTCAAAAGTTTACATACACTAGGATTACTATGCCTTTAAACAATTGCCATATCCTTGGAGTTTATTGGCAACATCTGAGTTAGAGAGACACCTGTGGATGTATTTTAATTGCACACCAGAAACACACTTTCTGTGTGTAACATCATGGGAAAGTCCAAAGAAATCAGCCAAGATATCAGCAAGACAATTGTGGACTTGCAGTCTGGATCATCCTTGGGTGCAATTTTCAAATACCTGAAGGTGCCTCGTTCATCTTTACAAACTATTAAAAGCAAGTACAAACTTTGAGGATGTCCAGTCATCATACCGCTCAGGAAGGAGACGGGTTCTGTGTCTCAGAGATGAACGTGCTTTGGTCCGACATGTTCATATCAAGTATTAAGTAAAAAAAGCAAAAGACCTTGTGAAGATGCTGGCGGAAGCTGGTAAGATTGTGTCATTATCCACAGTGAAACAAGTACTGTATCAACATGGGCTGAAAGGCCACTGTGCCAGGAAGAAGCCATTACTAGCCAGATTAATGTCTGCAAATGCACACAGGAACAAAGACCTACATATTTGGAGGAAAAAGGGAGAAGCTTGGAAGCCTAAGAACACCATTCCAACTGTGAAACGTGGGGGTGGCAGCATCATGTTGTGGGGTTGTTTTGCGGCAGGAGGGACTGGTGCACTTCATGAAATAGATGGCATCATGAGGAAAGGATCGTGGATTATGTGGCAATACAGAAGCAACATCTCAAGACATCAGCCAGGAAGTTTAAGCTTGGGCGGAAATGGGTCTTCTAAATGGACAATGACCCGAAGCATACTGCCAAACTAGTTACAAAGTGGCTTAAGCATAACCAAGTCAGTATTTTGAAGTGGCCATCACAAACCCTGATTTCCAATTGAAAATTTATGGGAAAAACTCAAAAGGCAGGTGCGAGCAAGGTGACCTACAAACATGGCTCAGTTACACCAGTTCTGTCAGGAGGAATGGTCCAAAATTCCTACCAACTATTGTGAGAAACGTTTTACCGTAGTCATACAGTTTAAGGGCAATAGTACCAAATACTAATGAAATGTATGTAAACTTTTGACTTTGCAGAAAGTAATAAAAATGCCTTAAAAATTCTCTCTCTCATTATTCTGGCATTTGTCAAATAGAATAAATTTTGGTAATCCTAATTGACCTAAAATGGGCAAAGTTTATTCTGATTTCATGTCAGATAGTTAGAAAAACATGCATATGTGTCTTTTTACATAGTGTATGTAAACTTCTGGTTTCAACTGTATTTCAGCGCAAAATACACACAAAAAAACATGCCAAAAAATACCCTTACACTTGCTGATTATAGTCATGGTTCACTTGTTTCTGACCAAACCATCTTTTATATTAAAAATGTAAAAAAAAACACACAAATATTTACAGTTCAAAACAATGCCTTTTGTCATTTTATATATATATATATATAGGAATAATATAGGAAATAATTATTTGATCCCTTGCTGATTGTGTAAGTTTGCCCATTGACAAAGACATGAGCAGTCTATAATTTTAAGGGTAGGTTGTTTTAACATTGAGCGATAGAATATTAAAAATAAAATCCAGAAAATCACAATGTATAAATTATATACATTTATCTGCATTTTGCAGTGAGAAATAAGTAATTGTTCTCTCTGGTAAACAAGAGTTAATACTGGCAAAACCTGTTTTGGTAAGTACAGCAGTCAGACATTTTTTGCATTTGATGATGAGGTTTGCACACATGTCAGGAGGCATTTTGGTCCACTCCTCTTTGCAGATCATCTCTAAGTCATTAAGATTTTGAGGCTGTCGCTTGGCAATTCGGAGCTTCAACTCCCTCCATAAGTTTTCTATGAGATTAAGGTCTGTAGACTGGCTTGGCCACTACATGACCTTAATGTGCTTCTTTTTGAGCCACTCCCTTGGCTGTATTTTTTGGGTCATTGTCTTGCTGGAAGACCAAGCCACGGCCTATTTTTAATGTCCTGGCGGAGGGAAGGAGGTTGTCACTCAGGATTTTATGGTACATGGCTCCATCCATTCTCCCAGTGATGCGGTGAAGTAGTCCCGTGTCTTTAGCAGAGAAATACCCACAAAACATAATGTTTCCACCTCCATGCTTGACAATGGGGACGGTGTTCTTTGGGTCATAGGCAGCAATTTTTGTCTCATCTGACCACAGCACCTTCTCCCAATCACTCATAGAATCATCCAGGTGTTCATTGGCAAACTTCAGACGGGCCTGCACATGTGCCTTTTTGAGCAAGGAGATCTTGCGGGCACAGCAGGATTTTAAACCATTATGGCTTAATGTGTTACCAATGGTTTTCTTGATTACTGTGGTCCCAACTGCCTTGAGATCATTAACAAGTTCCCCCTGCAGTTTTAGGCTGATCTCTCACCTTCCTCATGATCAAGGATACCCCATGAGGTGAGATTTTGCATGGTTACCCAGATCGATGTCCATTGACAGTCATTTTGTATTTCTTCCATTTTCTTACAATTGCACCAACAGTTGTCTCCTTCTCACCCAGCGTCTTATTTATGGTTTTATAGCCCATTTCAGCTTTGTGCAGGTCTTGTCTGCATGATCTAGTCTTTTATAAAGGGGACTATTTAAGACAGCTGTCTTTAATGCAGGTAACGAGTTGATTAGGAGCTTCTAACTGGTTTGTAAGAGCCAGAACTCTTAATGGTTGGTAGGGGATCAAATACTTATTTCTCTCAGCAACAAGCAAATAAATTGATATATTTTACACAATGTGATTTTCTCGATTTTATTTTGAATGTTCTATCTCTCAGTGTTAAAATTAGCCTACCCTTAAAATTATAGACTGTTCATGTCTTTGTCAGTGGGCAAACGTACAAAATCAGCAAGGGATCAAGTAATTATTTCCTTCACTGTGTGTAAAGGCTCAGTAAATTAAAATAGACCCTAATTCACATTACGTGGTAAATGCTGAAAAAAACAATAGCACCAATCAAAACTACACTTAGGCCCACCAAAAACAATCTCTCATATAGGTCCCTCTCCAGAAAAATAAAAAAGTTATTGGTTATATCATACGGTATTTTGTAAAATTAATAAAACATTATAAAAACCACATGCATTTAGTATAGTTGTAATCCTACTGACCTGCATAACATAAGATAGCATGTCGGTTATACCACGTTAAACTCCATAAAAACGAAACCCAAAAACAATGGTGCAAATGCATTTCTTTTCCTATTCTACCCCACAAAGAATGTCATAAAATGTAGCCGGAAACCACCAAAAAAATGAACCAAGTCCTGCAAAAAAAAGGAAGTCCTCTAACAGCTGTGTCAATGGAAAAACTAAACAGTTAAGGCTCTTTGAAGCAGGGATGAAACAAATAAAAATGTTACCAAAAATGATTGCAGCAGTATCCCCGTTCTGTCACGGGGATTCGGTCGTTTTTACAGATATCCCCTGTGTAGCCCTAGTGCACTTCTTGGCTCAACCACAAGCCTCAGACTAGGAGGAGCACCTACTGGACTTTGGGGTCTCATTTTCAATACGAGCTGATAAAACTTAATAAACACCTCTAAAAAGACCTTGTATTGGAAACTATACACATTAAGGAATATATCCAGGGGTGTAGTGAGTATATTGACCCTGCAATTGTTTCACAAATAGGCGGTGAAAATGAAAAAAAAAGAAATCCGAAATTATAGCTGAAAATTTTTACAAGGAATCCCCAAATTTTGGTCCGCAAGTTCTTCCAAGTTCAGCAATACCCTATATATGGATGTAAACTGCTGTTTGGGCACATGGCAGGGTGTACAAGGGAGGGAGCGCTATTTGGCTTTTGGAATGTAGATTTTGGTGGGTGCCATATGCCATTTACAAAGCCCCAAAGTACCAGAACAGGTGAAACCTTAAAGAAATCTCCCCATTTTGGATTCAACACCCCTCATAGATCTCATCTAAGGGTGTACTTTGCATTTTGGCACACAGGTGTTCCATAGTTGTTGTTTTTTTTTAGCATCGGGTGGAACTCCATATTAAGGTAGCGGTCTATGGTAGGCAGCTGTATGTTATGCCCCATCTTAGGTAGGTAGCTGTATATGATGCTCTTCCTTAAGTAGGTAGATGTATATAATGCCCCTCCTTAGGTAGCTGTATATAGTGCACCTCCTTAGTTTGGTAGCTGTATATATTGCCCCTTAGTTAGGTAGCTGTATATATTGCCCCTTAGTTAGGTAGCTGTATATATTGCCCCTCAGTTTGGTAGCTGTATATATTGTCCTTCAGATACGTAGCTGTATATATTGCCCCTCAGTTAGCTATATATATTGCCCCTCATTTAGCTTCATATATCTACAGTTATATTGATCATTTCTAGGGGTAAGATATAAATTGCTGACCAATATAACTGGGTGACCCACAGAGCTGACAGTTACTCTGCAGTTAAATTACATTGACCCCCCCAGACATGTCATTATCACTTATATCCAGCTTGAGCCTACCTAGCTATAAATACCTAATATCACTGGCACTCACTGACTAGGAGAAGCATGCAGGCGCCGGCACCCAGGGCTTAATGGAGCCTTGCTCCTCCTCCTCTTCTACAGAAAGCCCCAGCAGCATAGAAAGGTACGCTGCTCTTTTCCTGACCCTGCGCAGCCTCCTGCAGGAAGCCCCAGCAGCGCAAGCGGAAGGAACAGTAAATGGTAACAGTAAATATAGTATCGCCCGCGCCGCATCGTTGATTCTCAAAGAGAACAACAAGTGGCGTCAATACTATAGTGAATAAGGGCCAGCCGGCCAGGGAATAAAAGATTTGGGGCAGCAGGCTAAAACTGCCTAGCGACGCCCCTGAATGTGTTTATGAAAAATGCGTTTTTATGTTGTCATATTCTGATAGCCATAACTTTATATTTCTTTATATGGGGATGATTATGGGCTTGTTTTTCGCGGAATCAGTTTAAGGTTTTTTTTTTGGTACCATTATGAGGGGCATATGATACTTGGATCACTTTTTATTAAGGTTTTTGTGAGGCATTTGGATCAAAATACAGCAATGCTGATAGTGTTTTTAATTTTTAACAGCGGTCACTGTGTGGTATAAATGACATGCTAAATTTACTCAGCAGGTCGATCCGTTTACAGCGATTCTCAATTTGTATTTGTTTTTTATGTTTTACTGCTTTTACACAATAAAGACACTTTTATTAAAAAAGGAAAACATGTTTTTGAATCGCCATAGTCTGAGAGCCATCATTTTTTTTTTTTTTTTTTTTGTGTACAGAGATGTGTAGGGGCTTGAGTTGACGTTTTTATTGGTATTATTTTTGGGAGGACAAAGCTGTTTGATTGGTTTTAAATCCGTTTTTAGCAAGGCGGGGGGAAGAAAATACTGCAATCCTCGGAGTATTTTTTAATTTTATTTTTAACAGGGCACTGTGCGGGTTAAATAACATGAAAGATTTATGGGACAGGTCGTTACTTTTTCACCTTTTTTCACTTATCTCCATAGGGTATTTGTATCAGTGATCCTCAGATCACTGATACAATAGAGATCAGTACACAGCATTGCTGCTGTATACGGTCTCCTTCAAACCCGTCAAATCACCATGCCTGGCAATGCCCTCAATGCATTGCGGGCATGGTGATGTCACAGACAGCCAGGAAATGCACTTATTACAGTTCACTCCTCCTGTTTGTACTTTAGCTGTAGCGATCATGATAAATCACGACAGCTAAGGTTTAATCACCTGTGGCCAGAACTCACCCGCTGGTTCCATGTCGCGATCGTGTGGGGCTCGCTTGCCGCTGGGACGTATGGGTACATCTAATGTCGAGAAGGGGTTAATAAAATGGTTAACGAGGGAAGTTGTTGGGTAGTGTTTATTTAAATAAAATGGGTTTTTTTGTTTCTTACTGGTTATTTTACCATTTTAATCCAGTGTTAGTAATAGAAAGATGTCTTTCAGAACCCTTCATTACTATCAATGAGTCTTGGTATCAGCCCGTGGTGTTTTTTGTCACCTGTCAACCTTCATGCAGCGTCGGACTGGCCCACCGGAGGAGGGGAGAATTCTCCGGTAGGCCCCGAGGCTGAGACATGTGACTCGTGTCTAATTTATTCACTGAGGATGCTGCATCCTCTGAGGAGCGCTCAGTCAGTGTCAGCAGATGTGAGCAGGCAGGGAGGGCAGGCTGAGATACATTCCTGGAGGAGAGAGAATCACTCTCCCTTCCTGTCTCCTAACAGCTGGGTGCAGCCTGTACAGCTGATCCCTGCTAGCCAGTGGACAACACAGGATGAAGTGGAGGAGGTAGGAGTAATAAATCACTCCGTCCTGTCTCCTCTGCTTCTGAGCAGACTATAGCGATTGCAGACTGGAGACATGAAAGAGCAGGAGGGAAGGGAAGGGGATGGGGGAGGGAAGGGAAGGGGATGGGGGAGGGAAGGGAAGGGGATGAGGGAGGGGGACGCTGAGAAGGATTGTGGTGAGCATCTGCAGGAAGGATTGAATGGAAAGAGCAGGAGGAGGGGGGTGCTGAAAGGATGGCTCTTACCTCCAGCCTTCTCTATAAGTTTTTCAGAAGAGTACAACTAACACTGATTGGCTGAAACTCAAGGCTTAGGCTTTGTTTAGTTAGCACAGCTCTCCTAGTCTGCTTATTCCACATCATGCAGACATGAGAGAGCAAGCAAATAGTAAGCTGTCAGCTAAAATTACTGGGCTTTTTTATTTTAAAAGGATGGGGTGGGGGAGAGGGCTACAGTGTGACCTGTAGTTTGGTGTCTTAAGCTATGCTCACCGAGTACTATACGCGCTGCAGTACGCTGGGTGTTTTAGAAGTATGTGCTAGTCAGCGCGTACTGCTAAAGCACGTTCACTTTCATTATCAGCGGCATGTAAGCACCTGGAAGAAGTGCCCTGTGACTTCTCTCCCCGGACATGCAATACAATCGTATTGTACGCTAGGAGGGATGAGATGTAATTCATAGCTCTCTATGAGAGCTATGAATTACCATAATTACAGGGCGCATTTCAGGCGTATTGAAGTGCAAATACACAGCAAAATGCACCCTGTAATTATGCCATGTGAACTTACCCTTAAAGGGGTTGTCTCATTTAAAGGAAATCCCCTTCGCTGGCCATTAGCAGCTCGATGTGATCTGACCCTGCATGTCAAGTATAGCTGAGTGTGTGAGCTCTACTATACTCAGAACTCCCCTAGAAGCAAATGAGGAGTATGGCCGCTCGCGCCTCCTCCTTCTCTGCATGCAGGGTCAAATCACAGCGAGCTGCTAACAGCAAGCGAAGTGGACTTCCTTAAACAAGACTACCCCTTTAAGCCCTGGTCGTGTTACATTTGGGTCCAGTTCAGGGACCTTGGTCGCAGGTGTCCGTAGGAAAACTGGAAAAAAAGTGTCCCACCCAGTGTATCGCATCAATAGGAAACTATAAGGTAAATGTGGTTTCCTTCAGGAAATGGAGCAATCATAGTCCAAAAGAAATCATATTAACCCTATAAATTCCTATGGATGCACCGTGGTATATGTTGGTACACTTCTTTCAAGTACTCCTATGAACGCCCATGACTAAGGCCCCTGAACTGAACCCAAATGTTAAAATTTTACTGCAATGACTTAACCATGGCACAACAGCACTTGTTTCCCCTAAACATGAAGATTTAGCCCCTTCCTGAGAGCCGGCTCTTCATTTTTCCCTCCTCACCTTTCCAAGAGCGATGACCTTTTTATCTCTCCACCTGCATCGACAAATGAGGGCTTTTCTTATTCAGCATAAGATGCAATGTCTAATGGTGTCATTGACAGAACCATAGAATATACTGGGAAACTGCAAAAATATTCTAAGTGGGCAAAATGTTAAAAAAGATATTACTTGCGCTATGTTTGCGGGTGTTTTGTTTTTATGGCGTTTACTCTTCACTATAAATAATATGTTATCTGTGTTCTGTGGGTCAGTCCAATTCCAAACATATAGGGTCTTTGTTATGTTTTACAACTGTAAAAAATCCAAACATCAATTTGCTCTGAAGCACCATTTTCTGTGACCAATAACCTTGTTGTACTTCCCCCTATGGACCTGAGTGATGGTGCATTCTTTGCTGACTGAAGTGTACTTTTTATTGACAACATTTTGGTACCTGAAATGACCAAAATAACACAATTTTGGCTTCTGGATTATTTCCTGTGGTGTTCAGCATACGGAATTTAAAAGCAATCAAAAACTCTTGTCCCCCCAAAAGTGATACCAATAAAAACGTCATCTCATCCCGCAAAAATCAAGCCCCTACACAGCTCCGTACACAGAAAAATTAAAAAGTTACAGCTCTCACGACTATAGTGATGCAAAAACGTGTTTTCCCATTTGAATAAAAGATTTTATTGTGTAAAAGCGGTAAAACATAAAAAATATACAAACTGGGTATCGCTGTAATCGTATTGACGTGCTGAGTAACGCTAGCATTTCATTTATACCGCCCGGTGACCGCTGTAAAAAAAAAAAAAAACTCTACCAGGATTGCTGTATTTTGTTCAAAACTCCTCACAAAAACCTTAATAAAAAGCGATCGAAGTGTCATACGAACCCTATAGTGGTACAAATAAAAACGTCAACTCATCCTGCAAAAAAACAAGCCCATAATCAACTCCGTATACAGAAAAATTAAGTTATGGCTGTCAGACTATGAATGCTATTTTTTATAAACATATTTCTATTGTTTAAAAGTAATAAAACATAAAAAACTATATAAAATGTATATAATTGTACCGTTCGCATAGTAAATCTATGATGTCATTTATCTCGCATGGCGAACGCTATAAAAAAGAAGCCGAAAAAACAATGGCGGAACTTCGTTATTTTCCCCCCATTTTCATGGCCCAATGCTAAAAAAAACTATGTAACACCTGTGCGCCCAAAATACACAATATACCTCTAGATGAGATCCCTAAGTGGTGTTGAATCCAAAATGGGGTGACTCCTGGAAGGTTTCACCTGTTCTGGTACTTTGGGGTCTTTGCAAATGTGACATGGCCCCACCAAAATCTGTGTTCCAAAAGCCAAACAACACTCCCCTTTTGTACACCCGGCCATGCGCCCAAACAGCAGTTTACACCCACATGTAGGGTATTGCCGAACTTGGGAGAAATTGTGTAACAAAAGTTGGAGTGCTTGTTTTCCAGGATTCCTTGTAAAAATTAAACATTTTAAGCTAAAATTGCAAATTGTTAGAAAAAGTGTAAATTTTTCATTTTCACTGCCTAATGCTAAAAAAATTGTGAAACACCTGTGGGGTCGATATACTCACTGCACCCCTGGATATATTCCTTAAAGGTGTAATTTTTTTCAGTTTTTATTCCAGTAGTTTTTTGTGTTTTGCCTGTACTTTTATTATTTTATTACTTTTGGTTATTCAATTAATAAACCATTTGTTTTATACTGTGCGCCAATATATGTACATTCTGCTACAAAACTATGATGGCTTTGCATTATTTCTTTATATTTGATGGTGGGCCCCAAGGATTATTTCCTCTGGTGGACCCCTGGTACTCCAGTCCGACACTGCCCCCATGACAAGGCTCACACTAACCTCCTCTCACTATAACCCTGGTACCCAACACACCGAGGAGACAGATTATTGTCCGGCGTTAACCATTTAATATGATAGTCTACTTCTTGGGGGGGGGCACTTCCCATCCTGATAGTATCAGCTTAATAGTGCTGTTTTTTTTTTTGTTTTACTGTGTCTTTATAGATTATTTTCTAATACAAATGTGTATAAGGAAACATTCATCTTGCACAGAGATGTTGAAAATAGGATAATTAGATGAAAACAAAAATCTTCTGGCACCAACTAATTCCTTCAACGAAATCATTTTGAAAAACAAAAGCAGCATTGTACAGGAATTGTGAATATTGATCTTAACCAAGTGAACAATATAATATTCAATGTGTAATTTTTAACAGTGTCCTTAGAATGCTGTATAAAATCATCTCTTACACAATTTAGTTAGAAACCCAGTTAAGAAATAGTATAATGAAAAAAAACACAAGACGAGATACATGAGGAATCTAAGACACTCAAGGGAAACATTAGGGAAGAATAGACCCAATGAGAGCTGCTGGTTTTATCTTGGCTGGTTATGAAAAATGGAGGGAATCCCATGTCATTTTTTTTAAATCTTTTATTGCTAATTATGTTTTTTTTTAATGATGTGGGGTTTCCTCTATTTTTCATGATCATCCAAGGTAAAACTAGCAGCTGCAGCATGATACGATCAGGACAGGAAGGTCCATGGATATTGGTCTCTTTCAATCCTAAAAATAACAGCCGCCCCAGGAGTAGACTATCACATTTGATGGTCAGTGTCTAATGATAACAGGTTTATCCCAGGTCCCCAGTACCGCTAACTGACATCAAGCCCCAGCAATAGTAATGAAGAGGTGTATATCAGAAACCATTTTATTAAATGCTGTGCTGTAGTTTTCAACTATATGTGGATGTAGAGGATGCGCATACAGTTGAAAAAACCCGCCAGTGTCTGCGGCCAACCAACAATTGCGGGCCTAGTTCGGGGCAGCCACTGTGTAAAATGGCATGGTATTAGTAATATATATGTATCGTGGAGATTGATCGTCAGCTCTGTGGGACAGTATTATATAAGTAATATACATAAATAATGCTGACCCATAGAACTGACAATCAGTCTGCACTATAAATAGAAAATACCGACCCACAGAGCTGATCAATATTCTAAAACTGCAGAATGATTGTCAGCTCTGTGAGTCAGTAATATATATGTATATTATACACATAATACTGAGCTGACAATCAATATATAATATATATATAATATTGGCTCACATATTCGTAACAACTGATGCTGCTGTGCTGTGATGTACGGCACATATGGGTGAGGAGGAACATGTTAGGCACCTTTCAGGGCTGTTTACTACAGCTTTGGCCCTCTTCTTCCTATTAGGGTCTCAGAAGCAGTAGATGGGGATATGGGAGATGCAGTGTTTGCACTGCTGTCACGATACGTCCCAGTGCAGCGTCGCAGGACTGGCAGAGTTAAAATCGCTAATCGCCGCATTCTCTTAAAAGATTCAACAGTGTAGTGAGAGGGACTAGCGGTTCAAGGCAGCAGGCATTTTATCCGGGGCGCGAGCCGATTTATAAGAGAAGATGATTCTGAATTGTTATTTCACAGGGAACACAAGTATTTATGGACAACATTGTCACTGGATCACTTTTATAACCATGTATGTCTGTAATTCTTGTACGTAAGATGTGAAAAACATGAAACCTAGGTTAAATTGTTTGCGCCCTGTCATGAAATAAAGTGAATTACAGGTCCCCTTGTAAAGTAAATGTTGATTATCCTCTGTTACACTTCACTCCAGCACTGGCTCCCCCGGTCTTCTGTTACTTGTCTTCTTCAGAACCGGATGTCCTCCCTGCAGTGGTCACGTGCCCCTGCTTACATTGCCATTTGAAACTGTGAATTTACAAACAACGATGTAACGGTGTGGCACGCGATCAGCAGATGCATCCGTGATGTCCTGTTGAGAAGACAGAGATTTTACAGAAGGCAGGGAAAAGCCAGCACTGGAACAGAGGTTAGGAGAAAGGTGAGTATAGTTTTTATTTTTATTTTATTGGGGATTACTGTAGTACCCTATTTAATTATTATATAAACTGGGTAAACCCTTTAATTTAAAATATCCTACCATATGTGTATCCATGTCCTATGCAGAATGACTAATAGCAAACCCCAGTGGGTTACTGACCCTGCAGTCATGTATTACATCACTTTCTTGCCAGCTGACAATAGCAATGGAGTAACACATGACTGCATGATCAGAGTATACACAAGGTTGTCTGTAGTCTGTAAACAGGGAGGCATAGATCTACCTTAGGGCTGTATACATAATTGTAAATAATAAAGGATTTTAATTAAAATGGTTTGGAAATTGCTATTCAAATGAATACCTCACAGCACAATTACACTTTATTAGTAGAGATGTTCCCATGATGACCACTCATCACCCATCCATAGGATAGATTATAAAAACGTGTCTGATTGGTAGGGGACTTAAAACAAGTACCTTAACTACTCACAATATTTGAGATCCTTTGTCCCACCGTTTGAATGAGAGTGTATGTAATGCTGAAGATAACAGGGTGCAGCACTGGACAGTCCAATAGAGTTTGAATGGACCAGCAGTGCACATACTTGGCCACCGCTCTCATTCAAACAGGGGAACACAAGACACCTGTTGTCCCTCTCTGATCAGACAGGTGACAACTGTTCCGTGGATAGGTGATTAGGTTATGATGGGAAAACCCCTTTCATACTAGACATGCTACCATTGTTAAAAAAAAAATCAAACATATTTTGGATAATGCACACCCTATCGAAACTGGATGTGCACTGTGTAGAGCCTGTTCTCTCTGCTAGAGCATTGTTTTTCGTATTGAAGTATATACCAGTCATAAAACTGCCCATTTATTCAGGAGGACCAGAAAGACTGTGGTTAAATTATCACATATTAGATCTATAGACACAGCGAGTTAATGTCTTTTAATGAGATGATTTTCTTACATCAGGTCTGCTGCCCTGTGTAAGAGCACCATAGTATGAGGGCAGGTCCGTTCTGTTGTCCAAACAGCGCAATATTTTTTCTCCTAATAGTTGCGGTCAGCGAATGCACTGGGCACAGAAAGTAAAGAAGAAGAGTGCGCCACTATCCTCACAGGAATTGAATGGCTGCTATTTATGCATACATACCATCCAGACATCATTCACCACCCTGAGGCTAGAGGAAGGAGCGCTCACCTTAATCATCCATTGTATTCTCTGTCCACTCCTATTAGCACAAAAACTGCTGTTATATACCATGTCCTAAATATTAGGTAATTTATTTTAGCTAAAAAAGAGCAGACCTGTTAGTATACTTATATAGGGCAGCATAGTTTGACGACCAATCTGCTTTAAGGGAACACATTACTTAAGTGTGAGGTACAGTTTACAAGTCCTATTGCCACTGTAGAACAAATACTTTATTTTACACAATATAGGGTGTGTGCACCAGTCTTTTACATTGTCTATAAATGCACTATACACCCACATAAGCGTTGACATAGTCCTGCCTAGACAGACCCTATGACATAAGATGAAGTAACCGATTTGTATTATCTTTTATTGTTATTATTTACATTGTTGTTCTGCATCAGACTCCTCTTCTGCAGGGTGTGGGACAGATGTAGCAGGGTTATATAACTATTACACTTAGCCTTACCATTTAGGCTATAAATTGTATTCCTTGTTGTACCTATACTTTATGTGGCTGTTCTGCCCTCTACTGGCAGAAAAGAAAGGACAGGTTATATTAACTTGTATTACATTTGTAAATTACTGACTCACCGAGGAACACAGAGATTTCTGTCATTTAAGTAAGAAACAGGATTTTGCAGACTAGTCTGTACTGTGAGCATCTAAATGCTGGAACATCTATCTGTATTGTTAGTATGTCACTACATTCACTCCAAGATTGTCTGGTGAACAGCTACACATTTTTTCTTTAGTGCGATCCTGCTGTTCCTTTCTATATTTAATGTGTGTGTGGTAATTAAATATGCAGGTTAGACCTTGATCCATGTAACATCGCAGGCCACTTCTTTTGTTGACTCGTTTCCAAATGACAGATCTTAATGTTTCTTTGTTTAGGAACAATGGGTCAGGACAGGTCTTTTGTTCTTTTGCGCCTCACTTTCTTTTACCTACACTGCTATCAGTGAAGATAAGGGGCTTTTTTGCGAACTTGGCCCCATAAAATAACAAACTTGACTTTATTGAAAAACATTACAACATGGAATCATATAACAGAGACATAGAAACGTTGATGCTTTTGAGACTGATGCTCTTAGTCGTAACATATACGATTCTTTTTTGCATTGCATTCTGCAGTGTTTTGTTGAAGTATATAGTGAAAACCATACAGTGGCATTTGCGAGCCATAGTAATTGTATATATTTTTACTTGGTGCCTCCGTAAGCAGTATTGCAGTCTGCTGCACTGTGTAATACAGCAAAAAAGGTTTACTGAGGTGTTCTGGGCAGATGGAGGCCAAAAGGACATGTAATTTTTAACATTTTCATTTATTGTTTGAAATTGGGTTTATAGGTCTTTTCCAGTATGTAGGGCAAATGGACACTACAAAACAGAGTGTGAGCATACACTTACAGTGGTTTTCCATTACTGTTAACCAGGGCTGTGGAGTCGGCAAGCCAAAGCCCCGACTCCGACTCCTCAATTTACCAAACCTCCGACTCAGACTACTGACTCCGACTCCTGACTCCTTCATACATGGCGCATGTTTAAGTGATAACTTTACTGTAGTAAAGTGGTAACATCGGGCTTTTTATCACCTTATGAAACAATAATCAAGCTATTTAGGTAGAACAGACGCTGACAAGCAAAAGGGTAACAATGTTTTGATCTTTTGAACACTTGTGGGTAGAGTTGAAGAAAAAGCTGTATTTGTATGCAAGTCCAGTCTGCACGAACATTGGGAATGTGTAGAAGGGACCTGGGATCAGATTTTAGTCAGGACATGCTTGAATCTGATCCAGAGCCCAGAAGGATTCAGGCAGTATTGAAAACCAAAAGGCGGATTTCCCAAATACTAACAAAATAATAAAAATTTACATTTGATTTTTAGGAGCAAAACAGTAACAATGCAGTTACAGGAAAGAATCTGCAGAACTAAGCAGATGCTAAATACTTGCAAGTCAAATTTATGTATAAGATAAGTAAGATGACTGTATATCAAATTACAGTAGCCTCATGTACAAACCTGTAGTGGATGGAGAGATATGGAGCCTGAAGTCACAAGTTCAAAACAATGTTACCATTTTGCTTGTCAGTGTAAAATATATTTATTGGATATAACTTTAAAAATTTGTAAATATGCAAACACTGCAGGAACATTCGTGGTGTCTCTGAATTTGTTCTGAGAAAATGTATTGCCTCCATCAGATCCTGCATACATGACCTCACATCTGATCTCATTATTTCCAGGTTAGAGAACGGCCTCTATACACTAACTTGGGTTGGGGGTAAAGCAGTGACCACAGGGGCAACATCTCTAACAATGTCAGTGTATAAAGGAATTGCCTCAGTCAGTTTTGATGAATGGTTGAACTCTTCTACTTTGAAAGCAGGTGAAAAATGTTGCTGAAATCTGTTTGCTATGGGAGCAGAATCTTTTCCCTTGCTCCATGTCATCAATTACACTCCTCATGTGATGAAGCTGAAGATATGGGAGCAGTAGCACTGGCCGGACCAAATTCCTCTTGCTCTTTGCACTGCATCGAACTAACTGGACCAACTAATTATATATTTTGGGAGTCGGAGTAGGTCCCTTTTATGACGACTCAGACTCCTGCAAAATAGGCACCGACTCCGACTCCACAGCCCTGTAATGTTAACAACTTGCCTTCAGTCCTCAATTGTGCTAAAATATAAATCAGAATTAGTACTCGCGTCTCATGACGTTGGTGTTCCAGCAATGCTGAGCGTTCGGGGTCCCTCACAGATGCTGTCTCATTAATGGATCAGTGACTATTAGCCAGTAGCTGGCCCTAGCAATCACGTGCCTGCAACTATTAACCAGATACAACTATAATAATTTTATTTTCTTTTTTTCATTAGTATTTCATATATTTTCCCCATCGTATTTTATTCTATTTAAATTTTTCTTAGTAATTTATATAACTTAAAGTTTATACTTTTGCCTTATACATTAGGCTCTTGCAGTTTATTAGTGGTGTCCTTTCCAGGGCTGACATCAGTCATCTATTAACCATTTCAGGGCCCCATACAGCAAAATCAAATTGGGCCCCCACCCATTACTAGTTCCTGTTTTTTAACATATCAGTGAGCCCCTTTTTGTTTAGGGCCTTGCAGGGCCGGGACGATGGGTAGGCAAAGGTAGGCGACCGCCTATTGCTCCACTATATCCCAGGCAGGAAGGGGGCGCAAATAGGTATGGAGTGGACTGAATTTTACATTGGGAGGGGAGGGGTGGGGGCGCTACATGCCTTGTTTGCCTAGGGCACCAGATTACCTTGTCCCAGTCCTGGGCCCCTGACAGGAGTACTGCCTGTACTGCCCTATTGGCACCCCTGGTCCTTTCTGTGCAACATTCAGTAAAAACGCTTTTGAAACTAAATCTATCAATTTGGAGTCCAGGCTATGTTTAACCTACAGAAATGTGCCTAGCCTGGATTTAATTATATTCAACTTTACAGCAGGCATGGATCTTAAAAATGGTGAAGACTTGAAATGCAAATTATATTACAAAGTAGCACAGCTTTTATCATATTGTGATTACTCTTGGCTGCACCCTTACAATTGTCAAGTGTTCGAGTATATTTGCCCCGTTTTATTAAAGCTGCTGATGATCACAAGCTGTTAGGCTATAGTTCAGGACGTACACCCCGGCCCTTTTTGGATGGGTAATATGCGTGCTGTGACTAGGAATCAGACCCACTCCCACTGTATGTGACCCTCGGGTTAGTTTGCCCACTCCCTACAACGTCTAGCAGTAGCATGTGATTACTTTTACCTGGAATGTCTGTATAACCGCTTTTATGGCTCAAGGCTCTGTTTTAAAATTACTGTAGCTGTATTATGCTCTGTTTTGAAATGATGATGTCTTGTTATATTTTACAAAGGCGGGTTTCAATCGTATTTGCACCCTTTAGTACCATGGACACAAGGGGCAACATATATGGACGGAGCTGCGCCAGAAGTCTAGTGTCTTTTAAGCCTGATATCAGCCTCGTTCGCTATATTTTTAAAACTCCTGCATGCCAATATCAGGCGCATTACATAGCGCCCGCAGCACTTTGTAATGCGCCTGATTTCGGAGGACGTGCGGGAGGCGGGGCGCACTAGAACCGTACGAAGCTACATTTTTATAGCTTCAGTACCACTTTAAAAGTGGTTTACCTGAGCCAGAATTGTTGTTTCTGTGCTAGAATGTGCCTGATTTATGACCCACAGTAGAGCGGGTTCATAAATTCAGGCGCATTCTACACTAAGCGCCATAAATCATACATGTCGCCCAAGGTGTCCGTTACTTTTTATTTTCTTATTTATACATTGTACTTTTGTGTGTGCATATATACATATACATACATATATATAATATATATATATATATATATTTTATATTATTATATATATATATTATATAATATTTATAATATATATTGGTTGTTTCTTGCATAACTTGTAAGCGGATCATGCACATGTTTTATCCCTAAAATATCTGGTTTTGGACTATGTATATTTTAATATGATGTAAATAAATACTTGTTTTAACGCATATGGGACAGTGCTCACTACAAGTTACTTAGTTTGCTCTGAGGCTATGTCTACACAGCACAGAAAAACATCCATTTTTTCTGAAAAGAGGTCCCATAGACTTCTATAGTAAAAACGTCCTGTTGTCTCCACAGAACTTTTTTTTTTCTGCTTGTTGTACTTGATGGTCCTTTTTTGAAACCTGTTGCAAAAAAACAATTGAGTAGGGCAGAAAATGTACTATTGGAGTTTATGTAAAGCGGTGAATGTTTTTTGGCCCATTTTTGGCATTAATGCATAGCAAATTTATTGGTGTGCATCTCTGCAAAAAATGCGCTCAAAAAAGCCACACAAACGCGTAAAAAAAGCAAAATGCACCAAAAAAAGGCGTTTTTACAGCAACTTTTAACAGCAGCAGTAAACAAAAATTCAGATTTATGAAAGTTTTTAGGATTTGGTTTTCAGGTAGTTTTTTGTCCAATGTTGTGTAGACCTAGCCTAAGTTTCATACTCCAATACATACTTGTCAACTTTTGAAAGTGGGAAAATGGAAGATGTAATGGGCTGTTGCGCTATGCGCATCTCGTCAAAAATTTGCATGACCATGCCCATCTTGTTGGTGAGCCGCATCCCCTTCGAAAAAGCCATACCCCCTCCACTTAACTGTGTAATGACTCTGGAAGAAAGCTAAATTAAGGTTTTGGCGTCACCCAGCTTTCCAGGACTGTTGGATAGCCTATTCAGCATCCAGGAGAGCTGGGAAATATCGCCAAACTGTGCCTGAACCTAAACCATTATATTACAATCAATATTTCTACCATACAGTGATCATACAGTGGTAGATACCTGTAGCCAGGTAGTGCCCCTATAGCCAGGTAGTGCCCCCTTATAGACAGGTAGTGCCCCCTTATAGACAGGTAGTGCTCCTTATAGCCAGGTAGTGCACCTTATAACCAGGTAGTGCCCCCTATAGCCAGGTAGTGCCCTAAAGCCAGATAGTGCCCTTATAGACAGGTAGTGATCCTTATAGCTAATAAAAATAAAATCTACTTACCTCACCAGGTTCCCTGCAGCACGTCCATCTCCGGAGATCTCCTGGCCGGCGGAGGCTGCCGACCGAGGAGACTCAGCGTCGCAGGGGGTGTGAGTACAGCCGTGCGTCACACCCCCTGCAATGCTGATCTGTATGTGCAGCGCTCATCGAGGGTCGTTCCCCTCCTGCCTCCTCCCTGTACAAGCAGATGCACCGAGTGTGCAGCTGCTGACTGACTGTGCAGCCGTTGTAAAGCGGCCATACAGAGTCAGAGGCTGATCGCTGGGCGGGTAAGGCGGGCAGCTGGACATTTAAAGAACCCCCACTGCTGGGAACGTTGGCATGTATGCTCTAATACCATGTTCAAATAGCAGAAATTCACACAGCATTTAACAGGGGTTTGCCACGTAGTACAATTGAAGTGGGAAGTTTAAATATTAAATGATAAACATTTTCACCTTTCATCATTATTAAAAATTCGGAACTGTTTTTGTTTTAGCTGCTCCTTTAGTGATCCATAGTGTACAGCTCATCTCCAGTAGATACGACCAGGGCTGAGACCTCCTCAGTCCTGGTCGCACATGCTCAGACATCACCTCTCGTTTCAGGCAGCTGAGTGTTCAACCCCAGGTGCTGTCATTCTACTCTTGTCCTCTCTACTCCTTAGTAGTTAGTCAAACAGGGCAGATAAATAAAAAAGAAACCTCAATCAGGCCTGTGCATTGATGAAGAGAAAAAAAATCCAGAGGTTTGGTTTCTGCAGGGATTTGAACCTAGGACCCTTGTGCAGTAAGGCAAGCGCTTTACCTCTGAGCTACATTATAGCTATTCACAGCTCTATACATAAACAGACCTTTCTTTATCTAAGAGAGGAAAGGCCTGGTGATGTCATCCTGCTGGGTCACATGATATGCAATTCAAACAAATCACACACGCCCCCTTCTGAGCACACAGAGCTGAAGAGCTGGAAGCAGGAGGTGTGAAATGAGGTCATGGCAAAACCCCTTTAATGCAGAATCCATGCATTCTAAATTATACATAATGGGAATCTGTAGTTTCTGTTTTGATAGGAAAAATCCAGATTAGCCCTATTAATGGGACCTTAGTTTATCAGTAACTTACGGTGCGTTCTCTCCAAATTTATGATTTAGTAACACAGCTACAAAAGTTTTTAGTTTAAAGGTGCGCTCCAGGCACCGTCGCTTCAAGCCTCGCGCTAGAGATAACACAGCGTATTGTTTTTTTGTGTGGAGTTTTGCTTAAGGGCTTATTCACACAGCGGAAAATCATGTGGATTTTGGTGCAGACCAAGCCTTGGGAGTTAATATGTATTCATTAATGAGCATCGTTAGAAAGCAGAAACATAAGTCGAGATGATTAAGCAGAACTTTGTCCTGAGTTTTGGGCTGTTTTTGCATGAATAGAAAGTCTATAGTCATGTTTTATAAGCTGCCTATTACTGGACGTTTGTAACATATTTATATTTTATATAGATATATAGTCCAGTGATGAATGAAATGCAAACTTTCCACATTGTAACTAGAAGTGGCCTTGTTACGTTGCTGTTGTGGTTTCCCCATACACTATTTTCAAGGGAGGTACTATAATAGTTAGCCAGTCACTGCTTGCTGTGCATTTAGCCTTGAGGCAATATTAGCATGCAGGTATGACACTAACGTGTAATGACAAGGCTTGAGAGGGTGTTTAATATGGGTCCCTATACCTGAATCCACCTCTTACACAGGAATCCTATTTGCAGCCATTCCAAGTGCACATTCTGTCTGTCTTTGTATGTGTATTAGTAAACCAGGATGTGTCATGGATCCATATTACACCTGATCACAAAATAACATCTCTTTTATGTAAACAGCCTTATTTTCACATGACTTATCATTTTGTTTGATTTCCTGGTAGAAGGGATTATTATAGCTTCAGGGCAGTGTGTCTCAATAATGCGCTTACATATAAAATGTATTTTTTTTTTACTTGTACTTTGGATATAGGTTATCTAGACCCTATTTAGTTAACATGTTTTGGGCTCCTTTAAAACTTCACTTTGCTCAGATTGTATTAACTCTTTTGAGTGTTAAAGAGAACCTGTCAGGTTGCGTATGCTGCCCCCACAGCATAAAATAGTGACAGACACAGAGTTTTCAGAAGTCTGTCACTTATTCTATAACTCTAAGCCCCGGTTCACACGGCTTATTCAAGCCGGAATTGCGAGCCGGATTGCGCTCGCAATTCCGGCTTGAATAAGGGGCGGTTGCGGGGCGCGGCCCGCCGGCCCCATAGACTTGCATTATCCACGGCGCGTATTGCGCCTGGATAATGTGCATGTCACTTTTTCCCCGCCCGGCGGATTCGCCGAGCGGTAAGGAGCGACGGAATCCACTGTTCTCTATGAGAACGGTGGATTACCGTAATTACTGCGGACAGATTGGCGCCGTACTGCAGCGCAAATCCGGCGCGCAGTACGGCGCCAATCTGCGCCGAAATAAGCCGTGTGAACGGCCCCTAAGACTATGTTCACATGGTGTAATTGCGGCGTGTACAGAACACGCCACAATACGCCGGGTGATTTCGGAGTCGCGTTGATCAGTGCGTACTCCCGAAGCACGGAGGGGGGGCCAGCACTCCGCCGGCCCCATAGACATGCATTACTCGCATCACTTATCTCCCTGCGCTTACAATACATCCGCATTGTACGCGCGGGGGACGAGGCGTAATCCATAGTTCTCTATGAGAGCTATGGATTACCGTAATTGCGGCGAATTTACGCCATTAAAACATACTCTTAGGGTGCACTGTTTTGAATGTAAATGGGGACGGCTTCTGGTCGCGGTTTTGCGGATTCAGCTGTGCCCCTTCACATTGAACAATTCATGTTCCACCCAAAAAGTGGGCAGAAGAATGAACATGTTCTAATTTTTATAAGTTGGGCAAATTTGCCGTCCCAAAATCTGTGTAGACTACAGCTCGGATCTTCTATTAATGTCTACGTTGAAGACTAACTGTCGATTTACAGAAGGTTTTCAAATACAAAAAAGATCAGAAAATCCTTGCCGTGTAGACGGACCCTATGCAGTTTTGGAGATCTTTATAAATCTGGCAGCAGGCAATGCAATTTGTGACATCCATGAGCCGCCTCTTGCCCCACCTACATGCTGCTAAACTTTTCTATATAATCTAAATAAGGGAATGTTCACATGAGTCAGATCAGCAGCAAAATCTGCAGCATTTCTGCAGTGAAATCCACGCTTCAAAACCTGCACCAAGTTGTGCAGATTTTGTTGCAAATTTTTCTACATCGACTTTTTGGCAAAAGGCATTGGAGTCCATGTAGAACAATCCATAATAAAATCTACACTAGTTGGTGCAGGTTTTAAGGCGGCAGTTTCTTAGCAGAAATGCAGTAGAATTCCTGCAATCCTATCAGTTTGAATGTAACTTTACTGTGATTATATGTAAAACTTAATTTGTGTCGGGTGAACCGGGCAAGTGGCAGCTCGATAATATTATAGACTCTGCCGGTTTTATAAAATAGGTTCTCCTAAACTGCCGTGTACTATGGAATAAGTGTCAGTGTGTAGATCACTATTTTATGCTAGCCTTCAGCGGCGGATGCATAAGCAACCTGACAAAATATTGGTTTATAACATTGCTTAAGCCCTAGTCGCATCATGTTTCGGTCTTAGATCACAAGTATTTATCAGAATAAAATGAAAAGGGTATTCTAACAGCAGGGCCATAAGAGACTATAGGGAAATGTAGTCTTTTTTGGTCTACAGCTGCTCTATATCACATTGGTGTAAGCTTTATATCCGATACAAAAGCGTGGTCCATCCTGCACACAGAATATATATCAACGTAAAGTAGAGCAAATGTGCTCTCTTTTAGATTATATTTTCTCTAATGCTGTGTACATTGGGATAATTTTTTCCAGGTATATTATACATTTTAGGCCATAATAGTTTTAAATAACTGTAGTTGATAAAATACATGCAGAATTCAAACATTTACCCTATTAACAAGACAAACCATCTTAAACATCTCATTATTTTGCAATCCACATGGTGTCACTGTACAACAAGTATAGAAGAGACCAGGGTGGATTTGATTTAAATCTAACTGATTTAAATCATGATTTAAATCACTAGGCAGCAGGGGCGTCGCTAGGCAGATTCATTCGGGGCACGAGCCCCGAATGAATCCGCCTGTGCCCCGAGTCTCGGCGGCTCCAGGCCGCTGCCTTGGGGCTGGAGCGCTCCGGTGTGCGGGCGGCGCCCGCCGATGTCTCTGACTGGCGGCCGTTCACAGCAGCCCCCGCAGTCAGAGTCGGGGAGGAGGCAGGGCGGATCGTTCCCGTCCTGTCTCCTCCCCTGTATGTACGGTGCTCACCCCAGCGCCGTACATACAACCCCGAGCGTCGCAGGGGGAGTGACGCGCCGCTTTCATCACTCCCCTGCGACGCTGGGATCCTCTAAGCCGGCAGATATGCCGGCCGAGGAGATTCCGGGCCCGCGAGACGGCGTAAGCAGCGTGATGACATCCGCTGCTTATACCGCTGTCAAGCTGCAGGGACCAGGACGCGCGGACCGGGCCTATTAGGTAAGTAGGTTTTTTTAATTTTTTTTTTTT